>JACEGR010002042.1:0-142441 GCA_014170235.1 Listronotus bonariensis
AAACATGAATGGAAAAAACATGTTGTTCATTTTTTTTATTTTCTTAGCAGCTTATTTAAAACACTATTAAAAAATATGAAAACACTTTCTGATAGCAATTTTTTTAGCTCTACATATTTTAAATGCGACTTTTCATCTTTGAGAAACCATCAACCCTATATTTGGTTAGGTTTTCCAAGGAGAATTTAATGATACATATCATTACAAAAAATAAAAACCAAATCACAAATTTTGGTTTTTACACATATCTCTATTTCGGAATTTTTTCGATTTATGAGAGGTACATTGAAGTGCTTCGAGTTATGCAACTTCGCGCTAATTTAAATAACTTTGTATTTTTTACGGTTGCTAATACCCAATGGTCACTCTCGATATTGAGGCACTTTTGCCCGGTGGGCCAAATAGTGTCCAATCCGACAATGTCATAAAGTATTTGGTGTAATAATTATAAGCTATAATTTTAATTTAAATAGCGTAAAAATAAACGCATTAAGGACTAGCAGATATATCAAAGAGGAAATAATTAAGCTGATTATTCTGTAATAAGTAATAGTTTACAATCGTTTCTTTTTATGCATTACATACCTTATTTTTCTAATTGACAGGGTGTAAAAATAATTAGCACTATTGTGTAATAGCAACCCAAGCAGCAAGCTGACGTTTTATTGACGTCTCTTTTAAGTTATTTTTGGTCAGCAAAGACGTTATTAGATGACGATAAAATGACGTTTAAATGACCTCCCTAAGTCACAGACTAAAGACGTCTCTTTAAGATGACGAAAAATTGATGTCTATACTTTTTTCAGAAACCTATTTTATTTAATAAAATTATATTTCCAATTATGAAGTTTCCATACCTGATAGCATAGAGTAAGGAAATTATAAGAGTTATCATGAAATAGTCGATTTAAGGACAGGTCATGCAAAAACTCCCTATATAATTTTATTCGTTTTTCGTTGAAATACCGCCAGTTAGTCATTTTTGTTGCCAGATTGTGCATTTGTTTCTTGTAACTGCCACAGCCTTCTAAACAAGCGCCGTAGGCTGTGTAACTGCTGATATACTCACATTTATTCGCCGGCGTCACGTCTCGTCTGTTGCTGCGCTGGTGTTTCAAATATTATTGGGATTGAGTCTGTGATAGTTGTCGGGCAGCTTTTTTTTATCTCAATTTTTTTTTTTTTTAAATCTTTGGACAATCCACGAAGGCTGAAAGCCTAAATACTAACGTACCGTGGGTGTCTTAAGCAGGGTAAGAGGAAGTTTGTTAACACAAGACTTTAAAACTTAAAGATTTGTGGGGAAGGAAAGACCTCCGCTGGCAGCAGGTTCCACAGTCTAGAAACTCTAGGGATAAAAGAACGAACGAAATGGGAAGTTCGGGGCCTGTCCAATTGAACTGTATGGGGATGCATACGCGCGGCACCACGAGTTTCTCTGTTGGGAACTGCAAGAGGAGGGACTATTCTGGACAATTCTATAGAAGAGCGACAGATCTCCCACAGCTCGACGATGAGCAAGAAAAGGAAGTCTTTGAGTAAGTAAAGGATCATTAATAAGACGAACAGCCCTTCTTTGAATGGCATCAAGAATGCTGAGGGTTGTAGGGGATGCCATTTCCCAGACATGAGAACAACATTCCAGAGAGGGTCGAATTTGCGACACATACAAAGTGTATAACTTGGAAGGAGAAAAATACTTTTTGGCTCGGAAAAGAAATCCAAGCTTTTTTGAAGCCGCGGGGGCTATAGATACAATGTGTTTATGCCAGTTAAGGTTATTCTCAAATGTGATGCCTACAAGGTTAAATGTGTCCCCGCTCTACAAAACCTGGCCACTCATAAGCAAAGGATTAGTGTTTGATGATTTTTTTCGCGACAAGGAGCACGATTGTATTTTGGATGCATTAAATTGAACGAGATTTTTGGCGCCCCAATACAATATCAAATTGAGATCCTGTGAAAGAGATATCTGCATCGCTCTGCGTTTGCTTTCCAAGTCGGGTTGAGAGATTGGTTTGGAAACCTGAAAAGTGGAGTGAAGGGTACTATCGTCAGCATAACTATGAATGGGATTGGTTGTGGAAGAAAGAAGGTCGTTGATGTAAAGAAGAAACAAAGTTGGTGCTAGTACTGAACCCTCTAGCATTAATTTCGTGAAAGCTTGAAGAGTGGCCATCAACAATAATTGATATACGTCGATTAGAAAGATAACTGGAGAGCCAAGAGCAGAGTTTAGTTGGAAGACCGTAGGAGGAAAGTTTATTAAGAAGTACGTCATGCCAGACTTGGTCGAAAACTTTAGATATATCAAGAGCAACGATATGGGACTCACCTAGAAACTCAAGAGACTTGTTCCAGTTGTGTGAAACGAAGGAAAGAAGGAAGATCTGCTGTAGATCTCTTGTGACGAAACCCGTATTGCCTGTCATGTAAAATTTTATGTTTTTCCAAGTACCTAAGAATTTGCGAGTTAATGGATTTCTCCATTACTTTACAAAGCATTGAAAGGAGTGAAATGGGTCTATAGTTGGATGGAAGAGATTTAGATCCTTTCTTGGGAATAGGCTGGACACGTGCAGCTCTCCAGCTGTCTGGAAATATACCCGTGTCATAAGAAATTCGAAAGAGCCTGGTTAAAATAGGTGCAAGTTCAGGAGCACATTTTTTAAAACGATTGCTGGCATTCCATCCAGCCCAGACGATTTCTTGGTGTTAAGAGAAGAAAGGATACGCTTAATGTGTTTTACCTTAAAAATAATATTGGGCATTTTGTGAGGAACTGGGGGAACAGTTGGAATTGGATGATTGGCAGGTATATGAAGGGTTGAATTGTCAGCAAATTGTTTAGCAAATAGTTCGGCCTTTCCTTTAGATGTAGAAATAATTTCATCTTCCAAAGTTAAGCTTGTACCAGAACTGGTACAGAAATTTCTACTGATGTTTTTGGTAAAGGACCAGAAGGATTTGCTGCCATTTGAGCAAGAAAGAACTTTGTTTTTATACGGTTATCAAAGGAGTCCTTGGCGTCTGAGATTGTTTGGTGGTAGTGGTTTCTTGCTTCAATGCTGGCCAGTCGGTTTTCTGGACTAGGATCCTGTAGAAACTTCTTGTGAGCCTGAACTTTTAAAATTCTAGCTTTGTCACATGTTTTAGTGAACCAAGGTTTGTGATTAGAGGGTTTGATGGTTTTCTTGGTGTTAAGTACATAGGTTTCAACGCCCAATAGAATTGACTCGGTCAGTTGGTTACAGATTTCGGAAGGATCCTGGGAAGAAAAGCAGATAGTGTCCCAAGGGTACGTGGCGAAAAAGTCCCTAAGGCCATCCCAGTCGGCTGAGTTGTAGTGCCATACGGTGCGTGGTGGCATGGATTCATTTACCTCAGGATGTACAGAGTAAGATACAGTAACCAAGCCGTGATCGGAGCGACCTAGAGGGGCAGTAACAGATGCTTCATAAAGTTCAGGGTTAGAAGTAAGAAAAAGATCTAAGGAGTTTGAGCTATAATTTGGCACTCTAGGAAAGTAGGTAAGTCATAATAAGGTTGGTAAGACAATTACTGACTGCGAAGATTTCGGCTGCTCTGCCTTGAGGGTCAGTTTTGAAGAGCCTAGCCAATCCTTATTATGGGCATTGAAATCGCCAAGCACGATTACTTCGGCCATTGGAAACTGGGAAATGATACTGTCGATCTTTGTTGAAAGAAAGTCAAAGAATTCGACATAGGAATTGTCAGATGGAGATCGGTACAAACAACAGATAAATTTAGTAGAAGACCTAAGGGAAAGTTAAAAGTAAATAATTATATTACCTACTGTTGGCTTTAAAAAATATTAGCAGGGTTTAGAAGGTATTATGTTATTTATTAAACCTGTACTATTATGATTCTGCTGTTTAAGCTGCTTATTGCAGCTACGTTATACAGAGTGTTAAACAAGTAACATTTTTGATCAAATTTAAAGGTCTTTAAAAGTTACAAAATTAAAAAATATTTTGTTTTTACCACATTATTGTAGTAAATAAATCATTATCTGGAGACGTTTCCGCAACTTTAATTAAGAGTTGGTTATTAAAAAAATTACAAAGAGTTATTTAAAAGTAGTACATTTTTGACAAGTTTTTATTTAATTTACAGTATTTTATTCTGGAATCGATGCAAAACTATTAATATAAGAGCCTTTATACCAAATAAAGGTAACAACAATAAACGCACTTAAAAACAAATAAATTTTACAGGTTGTTTAAAAATTAAATAAATTCTGCAAAGTGTAAAGGAATTCGTGAGTCCCAAATCTACAAAATTAAAAAAACGTTTTGTTTTTAGCCCCATAATTTATTAACTAAATTATTATCTGTTTTGCAAGTTATAATTGATTAATAAATACATAACAAAGGGTTAGTTAATAGTAGTGCATTTTTGTCATTTTTTTTTTTTAATATGGGTTAACTAGTAAGTAAGATAAAAAATATTAATTAAATGCATCTAAAAAAACTAATAAATTATATAGGGAACTTACAAATTAAATGTAGAAAATTAGGGAGATGCAAATTTTATAAATTCGTGTGTTAAAAAATGTTTTTTTTAGGAACTAGGTGTAATTCTTAAACCATAATCTCGATACTTTTTGAAATTTTGATTATTCTTTATTATGCTGGTATTACACTTACTTTTTGTTAAATAAGTGTAAAATAAGAAATTATTTGATAAACTTCTTTAAAGCAAATATCAGGGTAAAAACTAAACACCATACCAATCACGATAAAATTCAGGTTAAGTAGTGGCCCTAGTTGCCAACTGGTAATTTTTAATTTATTGGGTTGTTGGTTTTGAAGTTCTGCATCAAATATTTGACGAAAAATAGGACGTGTTCTAATCCTTCAAACGAATTTGACAAACCGACCTTGCATTTTCTGTTTTACATTATCAAATTTATTTAACGTACATTTGATCCAACTTATTTGACAAGAAGTTTGATAAGTACAAAACCAGCTTTAGACAAAATACGGATAGTTACACAAAAGTATACCGCACTTTTGAGATATAGGTGGTTTCGATTACTTAAAATGCAATTTTTCTGTTTTTTTATCTTTGGACAAACCACGAAGACTAAAAGCCTAAATACTAACGTTCCGTGGGTGTCTTAAGCGAGGTAAGAAGGAGTTTGTTGATACGGGACTTAAATACTTGAAGATTTGGGGGAAAAGGAAAGACCTCCGCGGGCAGCAGGATCCACATTTTAGAAACTCTAAGGATAAAAGAACGAACAAAGTGGGAAGTTCATGGACTGTCCAGTTGGACCGTATAGAGATGCATACGCGCGGAACCACGAGTTTCTCTGTTGGGAACCGTGAGTGAAGGAATTATACTGGACAATTCTTCAGAGTAGAAGCCATGGAAGTATCTATAAAAAAGCGATAAATCCCCCACAGCCCGACGATGGGCAAGAGATGGAAGCCTTTCTGTAAGTGAAGGATCATTAATGAGACGAATAGCTCTTCTTTGAATAGAATCCAGAATGCTTAGGTTTGTGGGGTAAGCCATGCCCCAGATATGGGAACAATACTCCAAGGGAGGTCGGATTTGGGACACATACAAAGTGTACAAATTAGAAGGGGAAAAATACTTTTGGCTCGAAAGAGAAATCCAAGCTTTTTTGAAGCTGCCGTGGCGATAGATACAATGTGTTTATGCCAGTTAAGGTTACTTTCAAATGTGACGCCCACAAGATTGAAGGTGTCTTTGCTCTGTAAAACTTGGCCGCTCATAAGTGGAGAATGAGTATTTGGTAACTTTTTTCGCGACAAGGAACATGATTGTGTTTTGGATGCATTAAAGTGGACAAGATTTTTGGCGCCCCAATCCAATATTAAATTAAGATCCTGCGAAAGACATATCTGCATCGCTCTGCGTTTGTTTTCCAAATCCGGTTTAGTGATGGGTTTAGGAACCTGAAAACTGGAGTGAAGGGTACTATCGTCGGCGAAACTATGAATGGAATTAGTTGTGGACGAGAGAAGGTCGTTGATGTGAAGAAGAAACAATGTTGGTGCCAGAACTGAGCCCCGAGGCACTCCAGCATTAACTTGGTGAAAGTTTGAAGAATGGCCGTCCACAATAACTGTTATACGATCAGATAGATAACTGGAGAGCCAAGTACAGAGTTTAATTGAAAGACCATAGGAGGGAAGTTTATTAAGAAGTGCGGCATGCCAGACCTAGTCAAAAGCTTTGGATATATCAGGAGCAACGATCTGGGACTCACCTAAAAACTCAAGAGACTTATTTCAGCAGTGTGATACGAAGAAAAGAAGATCTGCTGTAGATCTTTTGTGGCGAAATCCATACTGCCTGTCGTCCAAAATTTTGTATTTTTTTAAATACTTAAGAATTTGTGAATTAATGAATTTTTCCATTACTTTACAAAGAACTGAAAGAATTGAAATTGGTCTATAGTTAGATGGAAGAGATTTAGATCCTTTCTTGGGAATAGGTTGAACACGTGCAACTTTCCAGCTCTCCGGAAAGATATCCGTGTCGTAAGAAATTCGAAAGAGCCAAGTTAAGATTGGTGCAAGTTCTGGAGCACATTTTTTTAAAACGACTGCTGGTATGCCATCCAGCCCAGACGATTTCTTGGTGTTAAGGGAAGAAAGGATACACTTTATGTGTTTTACCTTAAAAATAATATCGGGCATTTTATGTTGAACCGGGGTAACCGCTGGAATTGGATGATTTACGGGTGGGAGAAGGGTTGGATTATCAGCAAATTGTTTAGCAAATAGTTTTGTCTTTCCTTTAGCGGTAGAAATAATTTCATCTTCCAAAGTTAGTGGTGGGAAAGAACTGGTACAAAAATTCCCACTTATGTTTTTCACAAAGAACCAAAAGGTTTGCTGTCATTTGAGCAAGAAAGAATTTTGTTTTTAATACGATTTTCGAAGGAGTCTTTGGCTTCAGAAATTGTTTGATTGTAGTAGTTTCTTGCTTTAATGCTGGCCTGTCGGTTTTCTAGACTAGAATCCTGTAAAAACTTCTTGTGAGCCTGAACTTTTAAAATTCTAGCTTTATCACAAGATTTGGAAAACCAGGGTTTGTTATTGGATTCTTTGTGGTTCTTGATGGTGTGTGGAATATAGGTTTCAATGCCCAATTGAATTGATTCGGTTAGTGGATTGCAAATTTTAGAAGAATCACGAGTAGAAAAGCAGATGGAATCCCAGGGGTAGGTTGCAAAGAAGTCCCTTAGGCCATCCCGGCTGAGTTGTAGTGCCATACGGTGCGTGGTGGCATGCATTCATTTACCTCGGGATGTGCAGGGTAAGATATAGTAACTAAGCCATGATCTGAGCGACCTAGGGGAGCTATGACAGATGTTTGATAGAGTTCAGGGTTGGTGGTAAGAAAGAGATCTAGGAGATTTGAACGATGATTTGGGACTCTAAGAAAAGTAGGTGGGTTCCATAATAAGGTTGGTAAGAGAGTTACTGACTGCGAAGATTTCGGCTGCTCTGCCTTGGGTGTCAGTTTTTGAAGAGCCCAGCCAATCCTTATTATGGACATTGTAGTCGCCAAGCACGATTACTTCAGCCGATGAAAACTGAGGAATTATGCTATCGATTTTTGTTGAAAGAAAGTCAAAGAATTCGACATAGGAATTATTAGATGGGGACCGGTACAAATAGCAGATAAATTTAGTTGAAGACCTAAGGGAAAGTTTGAGCCAAAGGATATCATGCCCACCCGATTCAAGATTGGAAACTCGAGCACAAGCCAGATCGTTGCGGACGTAAGCACATACGCCACCATGTGGGCGAAAAGACGAAATAAGTTCATAGCCTGGGAAGAGAAGGTGGCTGGTTGAAGATTTAGAACTTATTTGAGTTTCCGTTAGAAACAGTAAGTGGGGCTTAGATGACTGAAGGTGATGGTGAACGGAGTTTATATTGGTGTTAAGCCCACATATATTTGCAAAAGAAATTAAACTTCTCGATGAAGGTCTCCTGGATGCACCCCTCGCCCGGTGATCCGAATGGAGGGGTATTTTACCTCCGGAACATTTTACTTCCGGGTGTGCCGCCATCGTTTGTACATAGTTTGCGGCATTGTGCCGCCTCGGCCGCTCTTGCCGGAAGGTTAATTATGCTATTATCTACACTCTATACTTGATTATTATTAAGGATAAAGACTTGCAGTTTTCGCAAAATGTTGCTTCTTTCTGATGAAACGAAAGATGACTCTTAAATATTTTTATGTACGGGACAATTTTTTTTTACATTTAGCTACCCTACACGTACTTCAGTTGTCCTTTAGCTTATAGTAAAGGTAAAAACTAATAATATATTAACAAAAAATCTAACTACATCAGATTCCACTTAAAAATATCTACAAATATCTGATTTTACTTTTTTATTAGTTAAAAGACAACTAAAATACGAGAAGGGTTTCAAAAAACAAAAAAGTTCGCCCATATGTCAAATACAAAGAGAGCCTTAAAAATTATTTTACTGTAAGCTTTCGTTTGTTCAAAAGTAGAGACACTTCGCGAAAACTGCAAGTCTCTATCTCTAATAATAACCAATAAGGTACCCTGCAATTGCATGGAAATCTGGACACCCTGTATGTATACCTAGTTTTTATTTTAAAAAGAAATTATATTTTTTTATGATTAGTATTGTCTAAATTATTAAGACAATGAATAATTAAAATTGTTACAATTTACCACGAGTTTTTTTTTCCGGTTAACTTAAAGACAAATACAACTCACCTTATCAAAATAATATTCTTTATGATTTTACCGAAAATGCTAAAACGCCGTCGCTTGGCTACAGTTACACGAGGCGAGGCTTCGACCGACGCATGTAAACTGGCAACAATGTCAAGCCTGCCGCCAGGCAGCGCTGAGCATGCCGCAAAAGCGGTACGAAAATTTTAGCATGCCATGGTTTCTCTTATCCGTAGGTATGTTACTTTATGCTGATAGTTAATAGGCTTTCCATAAATACGATGTTGGATGGATGCGTTATGTCACGTGATGACAACTAAAATTATTAATCTTATTTTTGTGTCATATGATATTCCTGTTAGATTTTGACACAAATCATATATTGTTACAAAAACAAAATTTTGGCGGGTTTTCTAAACATGACGTCAGTAGATTTTTATAAGCTATTATGACGAAACAATAACGTCAAAAAACATCACTTTAACAACGTCAAAAACACGTCAGTAAAATGACGTTAAAATGATGTCATAATCTAGTCCAATGACGTCTTATGACCAAAAATGACGTCAGCTTACCGCTTGGTAAGTCCGCCCCTAGCTCCCTAATAAATGCAAATGTTCTAGGAGGACACCATTTTAGGTAGTCCTTAGTAGTATCTGTTATATTAAAAAAGTATCCCATTGTATTTTAGAAATTTTTAAACTTAAATATAAGTTAACTTCAAAATTTTAATTTTATAAGATTTTATCTTGACAACGGTGGCAGACTTACCAACGAAACATCGAATTTTGATTAGAATTTTTTGGGATTTTTGAGGGATTTTTCTTTCTTTTGTTTAAGAGGATTGGCCAGTTCATAGGGGCCCATGGGGAAGAACAGGGTCAGCTAGCGATTCCTCGAGACCAGGAACGACTATATAAATACAGGAAAGGCCGGTAATTTTTTTGGGGTACCGCACATATTTTATGCAAAATACGTAATATTTGCATAAATGCAAACAACAATTGTGTATTGCCGCATTTATTGATAAACAGTATAACATATCTTTAATTGTGGAAAGGTGACACAAGTGACAATTAGAAAATAACAATTAAAAAATACTGCAGTTAAGCCAAATAGAAATTACTAATAATAAAATCCTAAATAATTTAAAATATGATCTTAATAAATAATAATAAAATTTTAAAAAATATAAATATAAACAAAATGTTGTTGCACCTAACTCTCATTTTTACAAGATTTTACTTGTACCAATTTTCTACTGAGCACCTGATTTAAGTAAATAGTAGCAGGTTCATTGTCACTTGTTATAGTTTAGGTTGTCCAAGTTATTTATTAAAATTCAGAAGGCACCAGACATGATTATGATTAAGTGTAAATTTGTTTACAACCTCTTGTTTTTTAGTTTTATCAGTACTTGGTCTATTTAAAATTTTTAGATTTACCGATAATTTTATTAATATTTAAAGCTATAAATAACTTTTCGTAGCGTAATTTTCTCTTTGATTGTCTGGAGAATCAATTTGACTACTTTCCTACAATCAAAAAGTTTAAGAATTTTAACACGTACCTAATATATTCTTTTACATACTGTGATAAATGAATTTTACTTTTTAAATCTAAGAAGTATTATTGTTAGTTTAAATAAACTAAGACATTTTAAACTGTGTTACAGTCTGGGAAAAGTTGGTATACCTAACTTTAATTATTTTGATTTATCTTCATGTATCTAAAAAGGTAAGATTTGCATTGCATAAATATTTTTGTGATTAAAAAAATGTGATTGATTAAATTTTTGTATCAAATATTTTTTTTATCAAAATTTTTGCATCTAAAGAAAGTTTATAATTTATCTATAAGTTCGTCAGATTCATATGTATATGTATTCTTATTAAGTATACCAGGTACCGGCAAACATGCAGTTTATGTATTTCACAGCCCTTTTAGACAACGCGGTAGTGCCACCACGGACGTTATTTTTTAATTACTACTACTGAGAATTTTAATTACGGACAGGTGTAAGGAAATCGGCGCCAAAAATAAAAGCCCTCTCATAAGCTCGCTTATACAGTGATCGCCAAAGAGGGACACATATGGAAAAAAAAAATTAAAAATTTTAAAAAAGAAAATTTACATCACCTCTGCCTATCAATTAACCAAAAAATCAATAATGACATCCAGTTTAGGGACGTACGGTGGGGGATAATTAAAAAAATTAAACAAAAATATTAAAAAATGAGGTTAGTTGGCTCGATATCTAAAAAAGTTATTTAAAAAAGTGTAAAAAATTTAATTTTAGACCGACGTAAAAAATTTAAAATAGATATTAAAAAAAAATAAAAAGCTATTTTTTCGAAAAAAATAGGTCAATCTAAGAATCCTAATTTTTTTCCTTAAAATACGTTTTTAGCTATAAAGTGACGAACTAATCTGATTAATTATGATTTTTGTAATTTCTTTCACATTTAAAACGAGAAAAATTAAAAAACAAGATTTTGCAAATGTATTACCATATTACAATCACAATGTATTAGGCCATGACAGAAAAAACTATTATTATTTATTTTTATTAATCATAAACTCTTACTGATACACAAATAATATTGTAGAATTTATACCAAATTTATTTTTTTCCATAAGTAGGCTTTAAAACAAAAAAAAACACATAAATAAAGTGATTTATCTTGTCTATATTTTAAATTACAATATAGCTATTAGAAAAAGCAGATGTACATACACAGAGTACTTGCCAAATACCATTTTTTTAATTTTATTGCTTTAAAATAAAAGAGAATTCCAAAATTATGATAAATCAAATAAGTTTGTCACTTTATAGTTAGAAAACTTATTTTGAAAATGTCTTTTTACATTTTTTTTTATATTTATTTCAAATTTTGCACATCAGTCTAGAATTAAATTCTAAACACCTCTTAGATATCGAGCCAACTTACCACACTTTTTAAAATTTTAATTTAATTTTTAATAATTATCTCCCCAACGGACGCCCCTGAGCCGAATGTCATTATTGAATTTTTCGTTACTCGATAAGCAGAGGTGATTGCCAATAAAAAGTTTTTTAATAATTTCAAAAAATGTTTTTTCCTATGTGTCCAACTCTTTGACGGTCACTGTATAGACTCCGAGCGCGTGGAGATAAATTGTTCGTAATTCAGCCATGTGAACTGGACTTGTATTGCGGTAGATACAATGACCTTTTCATTGGGTTGATATTATATTCTTTACTACTTAGAATTGGCAGAACACTACACAGTGGATTGCCATTTCCAACTGTGAGGTGATGAGCGAATAAAAATGCAGATTAAAGATTCCGAGATTCGAACCCGGGTCTCTGCGGTGAACGGCTGGTACGTTAGCCCGTACACCACAATCGCCAAGTTATAACTGTTTACTTCAGCATTTGTTGTTGTTGCTACATAATTTTAATTAAATATTATACAGGGTTAATTTTAGGTTGATGCTTTTTTTTATAACTTATAAAATGCAATATAATAAAAAAATTATTAAATAAAATTATGTCCGAAAATGCTGAATTTGACATATTTCTTATATTTAATTTGTCATAGTTTCGTAAATATTGCCATCGTCAGGAATTCGATAATAAAATGGCATTTTTAAAACAAAACACCCTGTATATTGTATCACCATTAAAAAGACATTTTAAAAACCTTTAAAAATTTATGACATTTAAATAATTTTCTCCAACGGTTTCGGATATATCAGCTTCCAAATAATATTGATGCGTATATCTACTATTTTTAAGATTTACACGGTTATATTTTTAAAAATATAACAGGTAAATATATCAAATGTGGTATTTGGTTTAACCGCTTTGAAATATCTTTGCAACGGTAACATAATATACAGAGTGTTTCGATAAAAAAAAAGTCCTGATGATGGTCATATTTTCAAAACTATCAAAAAATTAGAATATGATAACATAGATACGTCACTAAATTCCAAGTAAAAATCCCTAAAAAATTTCTATTTACATTTTTTTTCTATTTCTAATGTCATGCGAGTTACAAGTGCCTGGCCAAATTGACAAATTTTGAAAAACACTCTGTATATCCAAAACAGCAAAGCAAATTAGCCATAATTTAATTTTACCAATAATTTTGTTTTAAAAATCATGTGCAATTAGTTGCGCTTAATCTCTTTTAGTTTGAGACCCTGCAAGGTCAACGAAAAGGCGCCACCCTGTACATGTACATGTGTGTAACCACTCTTGAGAAACACCCGGTATACTATTAGTTTTTATGTGCCTGCCCCTCCCACCTAAACAAAATTTGGTTACGCCCATGCCAGGCAAGCAATTGGTAGTAGGAAAAACAAATTAGTATTTTATAGGTATGATATTAATTTTTTTATTATTATTATATTGATATATCTTAAATGCCTTTCTCTAGTCTATATTTTATTCTCTTGAGGTATCCTATTCTCTTTGCCAGGAAGAACAAAAAGATATGGGATAAAAGAGAAATAAAAAAAAATTAAACATGGGTATTAAGAGTGCGACAAATAAGAAATTTTTTTTTATTTGGTGTTTTTCAGTATAAAATAATAAGCTAGCAGAATTTTTTCCTATAAATTAACATTTCCATTTTAAAAACAGGTATGGATATTAAGCTAATAAGAATATTCACGTTCTTTGTTTTTATACATAGGCAAGATAGGATAAAGGATACCTCTACTAAAAGAAAATGCTCCTCTAAGAAGTTGGATGTACAGTGTGTCCGGAATTCGTTGCCATTGCAGGATATCTTCGTTATTATTAAAGATAGAGACTTGCGGTTTTTGCAAAGTGTTGCTTATGACACCAAAATATTTATTTATGGCCCTCTTAGTTTTTGACATACAGGGCGCAATTCATTTTTTCTTTTTCATTTTGGGACCTCTTTCTATTTCAGTTGTCTTCTAACTTACAACCAAAGTAAAAACTGATATTATTAGATATTTTCGCGTAGAACCCAGTGGTGTAGTTGGATTTTTTTATTTTTGTTTTTTGAGATAAGAACCAAACATATATTTTTTTATCAAACAACCTATATATTTTTTATTCATTCCATAAGAAAAATCATATATTTGGTTTATATCTCGAAACATATTAAATTTTTAAAAAATTCAACTAAACCACTGGATTCTAAGTAAAAATATCTATTAATATTAGTTTTTACTTTAATTGTAAGATACAAGACAACTAAAATACGAGGGGTGTCCCAAAATGGAAAAAAATGAATTTAGCCCTGTATGTCAAAAACTAAGAGAGCCGTGAAAAATCTTTTGATATCATCTTTCGTTTCATGAAAAAGTGGCAACAGTTCGCAAAAACCGCAAGTCTCTATTTTTAGTAATAACCAAGATACCCTGCAATTGCAACAAAATCCGGGCACCCGTACATTACCCAACTCATTATATAATTATACTCATGCAATATTTAACTAGTAATTTAAAACTAACTTAGTAATTGAGTAAAATTCTTAAAAATAATTTTTTTTATCGGGGGGAGGCTTAGAACCAGAGTGGTGTAGGTAAAAAAAAGTACAAAAATTAGTCCTCAAAGTTAACATAAATTTGTTAAATATTCCTAAATTAACACGAATTTTAATTTTCGTATGTGAGATCTATTCGTCTACTATCAAGATATGACTTATACCGCTCTGGCAGAAAATAAAAATAGTTTTTTACAATATAAAAATATATCAAATCAAATCAAATGCAATTTTTAAAACAAGGTGACTTAGGCCTGCTACACAACTTTTTTCGGAAACTAATAAAAATTTGTCATAATGAAATCTATTTGTTTTTATAGAATACCGCGTACTAGCAACTTATTAATCACGGCAAATAAAAAAATACATTTTGATTTACTTTGAAGGCGATTCAAACCCAATAAGAACCGTTTTTGTTTTTTTATATATAAAAGTACTAATAACTGCTGTCTCGGTAAAATCCATGTTAACAACGCAACACCTTAGTGGGCTTTTTTATCACATCCAGTCCTGTAAATGTTTTAAATTTATTAATTTTAGAAAATCATTTTTATAAGTATTTAATAATTGGAAAGACTAACTTTTAGAAGCAAAAAAAAATAGGTTTTAATTTTTTAAAACGTTTGGCAAAACATTTTAAATGTGTTAAACTTAAAAAAACAAACTTAATTAAAATAAATTACCAAAACTGACAACTAACAAGTAAGAAACATAAAAGATAGTCGAATAAATCTCCCAAAAAATATTCTTTATTTCATACAGGGTATTTCTTATTGCGTGGCCAACATATCAGTCCGGTAAAATCTAATTTTGTTTAATGAAGCACCCTGTGTATTGCTACATTTTTTAGAAATAAAAATAAGATAGGTTTTCTTACCAATTTCTATACCAAAAACGTAGGGTTTTTGAGATATTTAAGATTTCTGAAGTATTCAGTACAAATTTTTTTGATATAAGGAAACTCGGTTATTTTAAAATGGTACATTCCTTATATTTTTTAATATTTTAGAATTTAGTATTTTTCCTTTCAAAAAATAGATCATAAGCACCTATTGAACTCCCCTCCTCCCTTAATTAAGGGGGTATTCTGTTGTAGGAATAAAAGATAATAATTTCATTTTTTTATATTTTTAAAGTTAAACTATTTAAGAAAATACCTAAGAGAGACTTTTTAAAATTTAAATTATTTTCTGAATTACAAGTAGGTATTTTGCTGACGCGACAACCAAACTGGCTCGGCCAGAACTAATCGAACAACCCTCGGATTGACCACTCTGAGATACGAACATCCAGCGCAAAGCTCTTTGATTGGAAGAGAAAAACGCGTAAAATAGTTTTCCCAAAGTCAAGAACGGTTTGATGTATGAAGCAGGAATGTCAAATTAAATAAATGTAAGTCTTAAATATCATGACTTAGTGTGCGAAAAACTTGACGCAAAGCTTTAAACGAGTTTTTATCGAAACTGTCTTTTTCAAGACTGTGCCCACGATTTCTCCAGTTGTACTTGATAGATTTGCTTTAAATTATTTAAGAATCTTTTTTATAGACTTCGTGGTACAAAAATTGCTCATTTTTTTCAGACAACCACCATTTTGTGAAAAAATAGGCTGTTTTTTTATTTGAAATATACAGGGTGTCCAGTAACTTAACCGACAAACTTTAAGGGGTGATTCTACAATAAAAAATAAGAAAAAATCTTCATATGGACATATGTCCTAAATGTCTTATTATATTATGGTTTTTTATCATAACTTTTATGCTAATTAAAATAATTTAAAAAATAGAATTTATCTTCTATGCATCAGAAAACATTTTTGAGATAAAAGAAAAAAATTAATTTTAACCAGTGTCGTCCTTAAGGGGTTTAGGGTAAATATAAAAAAATGGTAAGCCACTGCATTTTTCTAAAACAAAATGTATATTTTTTTACTGTAGAATATGGAAAAACCGTTTATAAATAAAAAAATTTAATACATCAAATTATTATGGATTTTAAACTACACGAGGATTCAAAAAAGCTTTTTAATTTCTAACACTCCGTTGTTCAAAAACTAAGACGTTTTGGAAATATCTTTATATGAAGTTTTTTTCTTATTAAATGTGGAATCACAATTAAAAATGTTCTCAGGAAATGCAGAAAAACTCGGATGGATCCGATTTTTTCTTAATCATTATTAGACCAAGGTCGATAAATTTTGAAAGTAAAATAATTATAGTAGGATGTAACAAATTAAAAAATGTAGAGACAATAACGAAGAAAAATGGAAAAATAAATTAGGGCGATCTGAGGTCGGAAAGTGGAAGGAGATAAGTTTTAAACCATTACATCAAAAGAAAAAACAGAAGCGAACTATTTTTTCTTAAAAAGAATTCGATACAAATCTTGTTCAAACGCCACTGTACCAAATTTTTTGTTGAAATATATGGGGTGGTAAAACTTCATGACCCTGTATCTCGGAAACGAAGAATTTTTAGACAAAATTTTCTTGAAACATGTTTCTTGTTTTCTTAAATATTATCAGTGTTAAAAGGAAAATGTATTACACAAAATAACCCTGTATATATATATTTTTTAACTATACCAATTTTTTTATAAATTAAAAGTTGAAATACTAATGTATTATGTATTGACAATTCTTCCACGAAAAAAATAAATTGATTGATATAGAATTAGATATAAGCAATATGAAATGACTATGCAGAAAAATAGTTTGTATTTATTTACGGAAGAGCCGTACATCAATAATTAGAAAAAGTCAAGAGATTAAATTTATTTTAAAAGAAACACGAATTTAAATGGTTTTTTATTTTAGGTACATGCAATTGCGTACCACTCATTTTTCAATTTTTTATTTACTTTAAATACCTCATGGACGACACTGTTATGTTATTATTTGTCTTTTAAAAATAAAAATAATCTTTAATGCTTGGGACAAGTCATCTTTTTTTAATATGTAATCTGTATAAAAGATATTATAAAAAAATGTTTAAATGAAACAACTTTGGCCTAAAATTCAAATTATAATATTTAATTTAAAGTAAAATTCCCTATTTTTCAATAATTTTTTTCATTTCATTTTTTTTTATTTACTTGGTTAAGCATCTAAAGGATCATAAAGGCATAACGAATTAAATTTTCAGGCAATTTATTCATTATATTTGAAATATTTGGGTACAGCCTAAGTAGTCCAAATTTAAGAAAAATGTGTTTAAAATACATAAATACCATACAAATCTACACAAATACGAAAAATTTTAGGAAGCGATTCCTTCTTTAAGATAAAGGGTAGTTTGCTTTATAAACATGGGGTCAAAAGTCAACCATTAGGAAGATATGGCAAAAAAATTTAACGAAAAAATGACTTTATTTTTGTGCTTAAATACAAAGTAAGTATTGCATTTAAACTACCAAGTAGTGTCAAACAAAGACATAAAAATCTCTTACTTATAAATGATTATTTATTATGCCTCTAGATTCTAAATCGAGGGTGTGTTGTCACCCGATACGAAGCAAAGGGAGACAAAAAACATATTAGTATATATATTAAGGAGTCGTACGGGCGTTGATGTAACCTTGGGGATTTACGCTAAATTGAGGCTTCTTTCTTCTGGGGCTAAGCGCTGTGAGTGAAGATTCCTAAAGCCTGAGGTTTTTACATGGTGTCTTCGTATAGTCGAGAAGGTGCGCATGCCTTGTGGAGAAACGTCAGTAGTAAAAGTGACGCTTATGCGCGATACCAGTAGCAGCTATTGGTTTGACAGCCACAATTTATGCATTTTCAGAAGTTCATTCCTTGTGTTAATTGTTTAAAGTGTTTCTTATTCATATACTAGGAAAATCTGGGCGTTTTGAGCTCGATTATCCAGATATTCCACGGATAAAGCTGGAAAAGCTTATGAGCAATAGCTTATATGACCGGAACGCGAAAACTGGCAAATTGAGTATCAGAGCCATAAAACAAAGAGATAGGTGGATGAAGGATATCTCGAAAACGAAAAGTTTCCGACCAAAAATTCAGATTCAGTGATCAGCGCCCCAAAAAACTACTGTATATCAAATTTGGTCAAAATCGTAGGTGCTCCCACTTTCGGGACAAAAACCCAAAATATTTTAAAATGTAATATCTACCTTTAAATACGTGTATGTAGGCTTTTATAAAAAGTCATATTTTAGTACCTCTCAACACGGATAAATTGTCAAATTTGTTTTCCCCGTCATGCAAAAAACATATTTACTAACTGCCTTAATACTTAACTCATGTCGTATTTTTCTTATGTTCCAAATTAAAATAAAACATTTATGAACTAAATCTACCGCCCCTTAAAAATTTGCCGACCTAGGCTTCAGCCTACTCAGCCTGCTGGTAAATCCAACACTGCTTTGGCCGAAATTAGTCTTTCGTTGGTAACATAATTTTAAAAATAAAATTTAAATTAATTTTAAATAGAAATCTTTATTTTTTATTATCGCCAACTAGTATAATAATAAAATAGTAATTTATGTAACAAGTTCATAAAGTGGTACTTTTTACGAATGAGAAGTTTGACTGCACGAGCCGTAAGGCGAGTGCGACAATTCCATGAGTAAAAAGACACACACATTTTCCAGAATGCCATTTTGTACATGTTTTAACTTAATAATTTTAATTATTGCAGCACCGCAATTACAGTGAACGCCAAACAAAGTGGCATGCACGTCATCACGATAAAATTTCCCCTGCCTGATGGCTATGTTTCTATCACAAACTATTGTTCTTGCCAGTCTTATATTAACGTGATATATAAAGTGTAAAATGGTCATTACTCTCTTATTTTGGTTAGATAGTCACATGAACATTGTTATTAAAATATCACATAAATTAGTTTATGTTAAATTTAGACGCATTATGCGAAATAAAATGTTTTGCAAACGCTCCAATCACTTATCGAAATGTAAACGCACTCAACCGATTTCGCAGCGTTGACGGATTGTCACCTTGAAATTTATAACTCACAACTGACATTTGAATTAGTTTTGTCATTGAATCAATTTGTGGCATTTTTAATTTTAATCTTTATAAATCCTTTGGCCCCGCATACTGTGAATCAACAACTGTTTTTTCAAAACAAAACTATTCTTTTTACGAGTAGATAGAGGCGTTTTTGGTTATAAAGATGCCCAAACAGTTAAATAGCCGGTGTAAGGAACTCGTGGCCTCGTTAATGCATTACTTTGAGCAAGAAAGGGACAATAACGGGCCTTTGTTGCCTTTAAATGCTGTTCAAGAGGTAGGTAACAAATAATAATACGTATGTTGATAATAAAAGTGAAATTGTATTCCATTTTTTATAGCGTGTTGCTGCTGCATTGAATATCAGTTCAAGGACAGTTGCGCGTATCTCCCAGGTTGTGAAAAGTGATGGAAATTTAGAATCGCCCAAGAAAAAGCGGAGTTATATTAAACGTGTCACAAACACAGCGACATTGGATACAAGTACCATTCGAGAAGTGATCTATAATATGTATGACAAAAGTAAGATCTTATTATAATTACTTATGAGAAATTTGCATTCGTAAACTAAATTATAATGTCATATTACACATGGTTTTAGAAGAACAAGTTACGATACAAACTTTATGGACTCGATTGAGAGATAGGGCTTTGTTTGATGGAAGTGCTACATCTTTAAGGCGGTTGCTTAGAGATCTCGGATTTAAGTGGCTTAAGGACAATCCACGACGAGGGCTCATGGAACTCCCAAGTATCGCTTTAAAAAGGGTGGAATTTCTGAGGCGATACAAGCAAGCCAAGTACGAGGCCTTATACCAGTTTGTCTTTCTCGATGAAACTTGGATATTTCAGAATGGGACCATAGGTCGCTCTTGGCAAAATGAAAACTCAAAAAGCGTGAAAACTATTAAAACAGATGGCAAAAGGTATGTACTTTTACTCAATTTGCAATATAAAATTTCAAAACTAGTATATTTTAGATACATTATATTACATGCTGGAAATGAAAATGGGTTTATTGAGGGTAGTGAAGCGATATTTTCATCAAAAACAAAATTGAGCGATTACCATGGAGAGATGAACCAGGACAATTTTTTGAAATGGTTTCAACATCAATTATTGGAAAAATTGGAGAGTCCATCTCTGATTATACTGGATAACGCCCCTTATCACAGCATGATTTTAAACAAAGTGCCCAACAATGCATGGACAAAACAAAATATTCAAGACTGGTTGACAAATCAAAACATACCATTTCAAAACACAATGTTTAAAACAGAGCTATTGAATATTGTTGCTCGGTACGTACTTAATCCTTTTACATATATATTTTAGTCGACAATTTATTTTTCTTTCGTTTATACCTATTCCTAAAATAGCTGCTTTTTAAGGAACAAACCACCTAAAATATACGTGGTTGATGATTTGGCGGAACAATATGGGCACAAAGTTCTTCGTCTGCCTCCTTACCATTGCGTATTTAACCCTATTGAATTGATTTGGGGCATAGCAAAAAGTTACTATAACAGGCATATTGGTAGAGATGGTAACAGTGAAAAGACTGTTTGAATATGTGGAACGAAGCACTACAAACAGTTACACCAGATATGTGGAAAAATAGTGTTCGACATACTGAGCAAGAAATTTTTAAATGGTATGAAAGAGAACGAATTTTTGATCGACCAGACATCGAACCTCTAATAATCAACTTTGAGAGTGATGAAGATGCAGATTCAGACAGCGCCGAAGAAAGAGACTCCGACTAATTTAATTGTATACAAAAAGAGTACACCACTGGCTTACCTAATTTTAGCATGCATTTTTCTGTATAAATTCTGTACAATAAATACCATGAATAAAATTTGGAGGACCACTTTTGGGTTTTTATTCAGTACCTTCAAGTTATGTAAAATATGATAGTTTCATAATGTCATCTGATCAATAATTGTCATTCTTAATGATTATGCAAGTACAGATCTTTATTTTTTTCATTACTATTATTTTTGTTCTCATTTGTAGTTAACATTGCTTATAAATCTAGCTAAATAATGACTTTTATTATTTTTCGAAAAGTTTGGCACCAATGTAAATTTTTCAACACCCCCTTTGATGACGTGCATGCCATTTTGTTTGACGTTGACTGTATATTGCATCAAAAAATCATAGCCTCCTAATTTTTTAGGAGACAATTATCTTCTTCATAACTATGCATATATTATTTAATTTTAGAAAACTGCATGTACTTTCTTTTTGTAGAAATAATACTTAAACAGTATAAATTCCTTTTCAATTTCTTAGTCATCCAAATTCATTATTACTTAATTCTAATGGTCAATAACTTTTAATAAATTTATTTGCAAACTGTCAAATTTTAAAACCAGTGATACATGAACTGAAAGAAATAATGACCAAATCAAAGGTAACTTGACCGTTCGGTTTAGGTAGTGTCGCGTTTACTGTTAAGTACGTTGCATAAATTAATATTTAAGTTTATTGTAGTAGGCATTGAAACAAAACACTCATTCAAAGTAAAAAAAACTTGGAAGTGTTAAAAAAATACTTTTTTACCACTTTATGTGTTGTACTAAAATGGAATACTTTAACTTCATGTTAACGATTAAAAAACAGCATTTTTTTAACGGTCGTGGAAAAGTATTATATATTTTTATTTTAAACTGGTCCTAATTTTTTTATTGAATTTTACATTAGGACAAAGGCAATTTTGAAAGGATGACACTTCTGTAGAATTCGAAACAATTTTTATCTTGTTATAGTTATGTATAAGTAATGAGTAGAAAAAAATTAAATTATTTCTTTAAGATTTATACTTATTTTAAAATTTGGTAAGTAAGCATAAAACTGAATACTTAAGTTTTAATCATATGTAATAACCCCTTAATTTTATATTTTTGCACAAAACAAGAAAAGTTTGGCTGTGACCGAAAGTCAATACCACTGATAAATTTACCTGAAGGAAGAAATAAAAGATAATTAACTTTCACAAATTCACTTTTAAAAAAGGAAACCCCAGAAAATTATCTTTCATTCACTGTAATGTGATAGGGGAGCGAAAAAAGGAAAAATAATAGAAAATAGTTGATACGTATCAAATTACATTATTGGAAATCACTTTTTGATTTTCAATGATGAAAAGGATACTTACATGGTCTATTAAAGTTAGAAACTATAAGTAACGCGGGGAGTATATATTCCTATGAATTATATAATGCTTTCTAGTTGTTGCTGAACTGCTTCTACAAAATGTTAAATGTAATTTTATTGTTCCAGTTAAACTAAAAACTGATACATAGTACAATTTTTCAAATCAAAACGATTTCATCGGGGAGCTTAGCTATAAAAAGGTAAACACTCTTTTAGTAAACCTATTTAGCACTTTTTGTAATATTTTTTTATTTGAATTTATTTTAAAAAATATTATTTATTATAAAATTGTATACAATTTATTTAATGTGGACGTAAATATACCTCCCCCCACCTAACTTTTGTACCCTTTATGTTTTCCATTTAAAAATTGGTATGACTAATGGCAGGATATAAACTACTTTTTGACGTAAAAATAATAGTTGCAACAATTAAGATGGCGGATGAACGCCATCTTATAAAAAAAATAAATGGGGGTCTTGTAGCATATCATTTTAAAGCTCCTGACGAGTTCTTTATAACCCTGGAATATAAAGTCAATATTTTTACTAATTACGAAATGGCGGTACTTTAAAAAAACCCGTGTTTCCGATTTGAATGGCCATATTTCCGAAACTAATAATGTAAGATGTACTTATGATGGTATTTTTTTATTGGTAATTAAATATACTGGTGCTTCAATAAAAAATAAGTTCTTTTTGTCCTACCCTGTATATTATTATTAGTATCACCACTAGAAAGACAAGAGCTTTCAGAAAATACCACATTATGTACATCTAACGTTATAAGTTTCGGAAATATGGCCATCCAAATCAGGTATTTAGGTGATTTTTAAGTACCGTCCTTTTGTAGTCGGTAAAAGTGTTAATTTCATATTTAAGGATTATAACGTTCTTACCACGAGCTTTAAAATAATGTACCATAAGACCCCCTTTTCCATTTAATTTGTTCCCAAGATGGCTCCCATCCTTTATCTTGATTGTTGTCGCTCTCATCTTTACGTAAAAAGTAGTTTATATCATCCCATAAGTAATTTCCAAATTTTGCAAGAAAAATTTAAAGCTACAAAAGTTAGCAAAAGGGAGGGACTAATAATGTCCATACTGTACATAGCAAGTGTCGAAAATAATATAATTCACTTTTGGCACGAGTCCTGTACAATATTTTTCTACGACCAAAAATATTTATATACCAAAAATCCTAAGTTAGTTTTTACATCATTAATTATAACAGAATAAATTAAATTTTAACTCTGGTTTAATGGCAATTACATTTTTATTCTACCAAATCCTAGCCTCTTCCTAACAAGGTATGTATTATTTTAAAGAAAAAAATATAAAAACCGCCTGGCATTCTGTGATTAGGTTAAAATTTTACAAATCGAGATCCCTGTCTGGCATTTGGAGCTTTAGACACTTCCATTGTTTAATGGGTTGCCTACTATTATTAAGAGCATTTGCTATAAAATAATGTCTATAAACTTATAAATCCCTAAAAATATATTTAAATTCAAAATGTAATTAAAAAAAAATGTGTATTAGCACTGGTAAGTCAAAACCTTCAGTTTGTTAAAAATAAAGTTCAGTATCTTTTACACGGAATTTAAGCATCTATCATATGTACTTTTCCTACTACTACATGTGAAAATAGTAAATAGCACACTGTTTTCATGCATAGAAAATGCCTTATATCGCACTAGTGTGTTGCAAAGTACTTTACAACACTAGTGTTGCAAAGTATAATATAAAGCTGTCATCGGTGTCATTGTTATTTAAAATAAATTTGGAGTTATCAGGCTGTTAATGGGATTTACATTGAAAAAGCAATGCAATATTTTTTTAATGATGACCTTTTTTAATTCTTAAATGATAAAAAGCGACTAGGTAGGTGATTTTTGATATAAAAATATTGTTAAACAGTATAATATATCGCAGTAAGGAAAAGTATATCACCCTAGTGATGCAAAGTTTTCAATTGTTTTCTTATTTTTTCCGTGAAGACAAACAACTTTTATTGTTTTTTTGGTGAATAACTTGTGGTCGTAGGAAAAATAGTGTACATTATTTGTGTGAAAATCACTTTCTTACACGCGTGGGTTTGTCGCACTCGGCTGACGCCTCGTGCAACAATATTCCCACTCGTGTGAAATAAGTCATTTTCCACCCTTGTAATGTAATATACTATTTTAACACTAGTGTTAAAAAGTAGATTCCAACACGCGTGTGATATTATTCGTTTTCTAAAGGATCAAGGGGTGCGTTTTATGTCATTTTTATATGTTGTCGTGGGAAAATATGTTTTTAAAAATTACTACTTAATTTGTATGTCTGAAGGTTTCTTCTTTAACCATTTAAAAACTGCCCCCCCATGGACAATTTCCGATTAAATATAGCGCGCTGGTAATAATGGCAATTGGAAACGTTTATGGTCGTACTGGCGAAACGTACGTTATTAGAGGATATTGGAATAGTGTTTAAAAATAATTCATCATAAACAATAAATTAAATGCAGATCAGGAGAGCTCAAGTGTATCAATGCAAGGCTTAATCGACTGTATCAGCTAAATGTTTTTGGTGTATATATTGAACCATTACTTGCGATAAAGGTATGAAAAAAATGCATTTTGGAAAAAAGCATTACTGTATTAGATGAACTTTATTTACCAATTTTTTTTCTAGATAAACCTTAATTTCTTTTTTATAATAATTTAAATTTTATCTACTGGTAAAAATGGGTCCGGTAAACAAATTTTGCAATCAATTAAATAAAAATATACAGAAGAATCTCATTTTTATTACTGCCACAAGAGCTAGTGATTTTAAAAACTTTTTAAAAATATAAGTTTTGGGTTTTGTTCTCAAGACGAGCATGATTCCAATAAAGCTCAATATAAATCGCGACATAACAAACAATCACAATAAAAAATACGCATCAATTTTATTTTTTCGAAAGTGTCAATACTTTACGTACTAAAATGCAAAGTTTTCTCCAAAGATGAAAATTACAAATGTTGTATTTAGAAAACAACAAAAAAAAATAATTAAGTATTAATTGATTTATTTATTATAATTTATTCAATTATTTTTTTATTTAACTCTGATGACTGTATCAGCTAAATGTAGATACTAAAAGTATTTTTGGTGTATATATTGAACCATTACTTGCGATAAAGGTATGAAAAAAACGCATTTTGGAAAAAAGCATTACTGTATTAGATGAACTTTATTTACCAATTTTTTTTCTAGATAAACCTTAATTTCTTTTTTATAATAATTTAAATTTTATCTACTGGTAAAAATGAATCCGGTAAACAAATTTTGCAATCAATTAAATAAAAATATACAGAAGAATCTCATTTTTATTACTGCCACAAGAGCTAGTGATTTTAAAAACTTTTTAAAAATATAAGTTTTAGGTTTTGTTCTCAAGACGAGCATGATTCCCATAAAGCTCAATATAAATCGCGACATAACAAACAATCACAATAAAAAATACGCATCAATTTTATTTTTTCGAAAGTGTCAATACTTTACGTACTAAAATGCAAAGTTTTCTCCAAAGATGAAAATTACAAATGTTGTATTTAGAAAACAACAACAAAAAAATAATTAAGTATTAATTGATTTATTTATTATAATTTTTCAATTATTTTTTTATTTAACTCTGATTAAAATAAAACGTTAATAACTATATCTTAATTTGTGCAAATATTGGTAAAAATATAAATAACTATGAAAAAATTGAACTGTTCGTATTAGTTATTAAATAATTGTGTAATCTGTAACGATTTATAGCCTTAACAGCTAATCTCAGTAGCGCTCGGCACTTGTTCGGCTCGCCGCTGCGCCATATAAAAATTCATATTATTTAAACTAATAACAGACAGTGAAATTTCCTTTTGAAATTAAAAACTTAAATGTATAACGCGTATTACTAAAAAGAAAATTTTCATTATCGTCCTGAGAAGTCATTAAAATTTTAATTTGTTTATTTAAAAGTGAGAGTAAACAAATAAAATTTGCAAAATAATTTTATATTAAATCATAAGTTTTTAACTATGTTCGCTAAAAAATTTCGTTAAGTCAGCTTTAATAATTAATTTTCGAATTTAACGTACCAAAAATGTTTAATGTAAAAAAATGGGACTAAATTCAAATTTTTTAAAAATTGTCTTGAGGGATGATTTTTAGGTATAACTACTTTCAATAATTATATTTTAATAAGTATTCTATCATCAAGTAATTAAGAGGGAGTCCACTTGACATGATCTGACTCCTCTATAAAATAATGAATTAATGAATGACCTATTGTGTTTGTAAAGGGTGGCGATGTGAACTGGCGTTTAAATATCTGTTGGTGTGGAGGTTTTCTATACACAGCATGTGCCAAGGTGATGGACAATTTAAATAATAAAGTTATCCTTCTCTTGATTTTACTTGTGCAATCTGTCCGAAGAGTTTCATAAATGTCCGCTTTTACAAAGGAGAGTATATAACATACTCTTTAATATCCATTACTACCGTAGCGTTGCCTTCCGCTGGTAAAATTAAAATGTCTTTTTAGTGTTAAGCAGTGGCGGCGCCAGGGATGGGCACGGTGTGGCGAGCGCGGTGAGGCGATCGCTTAACCTAAATTGCTCTCGCCCAACCGTTCGCTCAACCTGATAATCGAACGCAAATAGTCATGTTCAAAAAACCATTCCATTTATATAAATTATTTAGTCAGCTCCTATTCAAGTAATCTGAATTATAGAATTCTTGAATAAATGATCTATGAATATCCTAATAAAATGTGTACCTATTTAAAATTTTAATGACCGAATGTATATTATTTTTATTAACAAAATACAGTGATGCTATTAAAATAGTTACCACTTTGTCTTTTGAATGGGACTTTTTTAAAATAGAAATGGAAATCATGTAGAACCTCGTTTTAAAGGCTCTTTAATTCTCTACTCAACGCCACTTTGTTTTTGAAAATCAACCCAGCCGTTAGAACCGTTTGAAATTTGCCTTAAATACCGTACAAACAGGGCGGTTTTAATGAAATTGACCTGTAAGTCTAGAACGGCTGTGTCGATTTTCAAAAACAAAGTGGTGTTAAGTAGAGAATTCAACGACCTTTAAAACGGGGTGCTACATGACCTTAATTTCTGTTAAAAAAAAGTTGCCAGTGCCCCCTTGATACTAAACCACGTGATCAAAGTTATTTTATTGCCAAAATTTACCCGATCTCGATATCTTGACCCATTCAAAAGTTAAGAGGATGAGAACTTTTAAAACCGCAATGTATGTACAGGGTGGTTTTTTTGGTTGGTATTGCAGGGTATGGGCTAAACGGTAAGAGATACAAAAAACTAATATACGTGTCCCGTTCTCTTTTTGATGTTTAGTTTATTGGCGCAATCAGATCCACGCTAACTTGATTGATTTGGAAGATACAGGGTGATTCTCAAAAATTGTCGATTTTTATTACATCTTATTACTGGGACATTTATGGAGATAGAAAGAAATTTTAAATACAAAAGTTTTATATCGTTTTACGTAGTATCCAGTGGCGTACTTGAAATAAATATGAATGTTTTAATTTTTGGGAAATTACCACAATATGCATTTTTTAAATGAAACACCCTGTATCTAAGTATTACAAAAAAATGCATTTTTTTCTTAGGATTACAACAATATATAACACATATATTTTGCTTTGCCCAAAGTAGCAGAAACACCAAAAAACACATTATTTTTAGTTGGCCATGGATTGAATTATTAATATTCATTTATTTTATGTGTATTAAAACCCAGTTAACAAAAATACTAAAACTTTAATAAAATTAAACTACTACGAAAAGCAAATAAACAATTTTATAAACTAAACAAATACCTAATATATCACAAAAGGTGCTCAAATTGTCTTCCATTCTGCTCGATGTATCTTTTGGCTCGGTTTGTAACGGATCTAGTGGCGTTATATATGTGAATATTTGGTACTCGTCTTATGCAATTAATAAAATTTTCTGTAAGTTCTTCCAGAGTATTATTTCGAATTTTATATAGTTCATTTTTAATAAAACCCCAAAAATAAAAATCGAGTGGAGTTAGGTCGGGGGAACGCGGAGGCCATCTGTTTGGTCCATAAGTACCAAGCCAATTTTCACCAAAATTACCAGTAAGTAAGTGCCTTACTATATGGCTATTATGTGCCGGAGCACCGTCTTGTTGAAAATATATATTATTTCTTACAGCTAGTGGCATGTTATCCAACTCGGCAATTATACCTTCTTCCAAAATTTGTATATATCCCCCAGCATTTAAATTGTTATAGAAAATCCTGTAGTTTAACACTCTGCTTTGATACAGTGCCACCCATACATGAAACCCAAACCGTCCTTGTTGTATCCCCGCTACCATCTCATGTGGATTTGTGTTTGACCAGTATCGATTATTTTGTCGATTAAAAATCCCTTCGCTGGATACGAAAGCCTCATCAGTCCATATTATATTTTGAAAAAAATTGGGATTCATATTAATCTGATGCATATACCAATGACAAAATTCTAAGCGCCGTTCTTTATCTCCGGGATGTAAGTTATGAACTTTTCTTATTTTATATGGTTTATATTTATGCTTTTTTAATGTTTTTAACACTTTAGATTTACTTATACCAACATCTTTCTCAATATTACGGCTAGATACCGTCGGTTCAGCAGTAACACAAGCTATCGTGTTTACCTCATCCATTTCCCTATTTTCCTTATTGTAAATATTAGTCCTTGGTTTTTCAAATGATCCATATTCGCTTAAATTATGGTACAATCTTTGAAATATTCTTCTGTCTGGCTGTCGTCGCTCTGGATAATGGTCAAAATATAAGTCTAAAGCTGTGTTTTTATCTTTATTACTTTCAATGTAGCACTCAAACATGTTTAATTTCTTATAGTTTGGAAAAATATTCATTTTAAATCTTTTAGTTTTATTATATTCACATACTTACTATTAAAACGAATACCTACTTAATAGCTAATTGTCATTTGATTTTTAGGACATGTAAACAAAACAAAACAAAAATCATTCCATGGCCACCTAAAAAAATGGGGTTTTCGGTGTTTTACCTAATTTGGGCAAAACAAAATAGTATGTGTTATATGTTGTTGTAGTCGCAAGAAAACATGCAATTTTTTGAGATACTTAGATACAGGGTGTTCCATTTAAAAAAATGCATGTTATGGTAATATCTAAAAAATTAAAACGTTTATATTTATTTTATGTAGGCCACTGGATTCTACGTAAGAAGTTATAAAACTCTTGTATTTAAAGCTTCTTTCTATCTTCATAAATGTCTGAGTAATAAGACATAATAAAAATTGACAAATTTTCAGATTCACCCTGTATCTTCCAAACCAATCTAGTTAGCGTGGATTTGATTGCGCCATTGAACTAAACATCAAAAAAGAGAACGGGACACGTACATTAGTTTTTTGTATCTCTTACCGTTTAGCCTATACCCTGCAATACCAACGAAAAAAAAAACACCTTGTACAAATTGGAGCTAAACTTCAAACGCCTGTAACTCTAAAACGACTGAACCGATTTTTAAACATAAAATGGTAATGAATAGAGCGAAAGGCTTTTAACACAAAGAACCACATGACCCCTCTTTCCATTTAAAAAAGAAGTTGCTAGTGCCTTCTAAACCAAAATTATTTTCATTGAAAGAGTAGTTTAAGAGACACCCTTTTACCCAAATTTTACCCGATCTTAACAATTTGTCCCATTTAAAAGTTAAGGGGGGACCCTCTTAAGATTCTCACTGTTTATATTACTAAAGGGGGTAGTAAAATATTTTTGGTTTACACAGCCTACTAAGCAAACAATTTTATCGTAAACCGTTTGTTTTATCACACAACTGATAGGGATGTGTAAATTTTTGTAAGATGCGAAATATTGCCACAGTTTTTTTACCCAATTTGCGATGATTGCAGGTTGGAGGGGTTTTTGTTGTCAGTTTATGGGACCTTAAAAATGAGCTTTTAAAATATTTGTACTAAGTTTTAAAACGCCCTGTATTCATATAATACCAATATCGCACTGCGCATTTTACTGCCCACCCTTTAAATTTCTCTGCCGGATATCGCCCAACTTAAGAAAAAAGCTGGCGCCGCTACTGGAGTTAAGACTTTTAATGACTGCTCTTTCATCATAAGTAAGATTTCTTTTCGGTTGATTAGCAGTTTTAAGTAGTCTCATAAGAAACAGTGTTTTTTAATTGAAGATTCCATACTCGATACTAGCTCTTCTTCAGAAATTTATTCAGGAGTTATAGCAACATTTTGAAAACCTACACATACCAATAGATATGTTACTTTAAGTTTAACTCAAATTATCCCATAATGGTTAAAAAGAAAGTTGTAAAAAGTATATTTGATAGAATTAAAGTCATTTGTTCTAATTATTAAAATATAAACAATAAAACAGATTATTTAAAAGATATTTTAATTCAAAATAATTATCCTCTTGATTTTATAAATAGTTGTCTCTTTGAATTTGAAAATCAAAATATAAGACAAATGAAAAACGACCTATTACAAATTTATTTTTGCATAAATTTGCTAATGTAATAAGTTTTATAAACGTAAAACTTGTAGACCATTAGCTAAACGTATAAAAGAACACAGATCATACAATAAATATACAGAATTTTATAAATCAAAAATCTGTCAACACGCATTTGATAACAATCATAGAATAAACTTGGATGCTTCGAGTATGTTAGCAAAAGATACTTTTTCTAAAAAACGCAAAATAAAAGGAAGTGCGTATATATTACTAAATAAAGAGAATTGTGTACCATCAATTTCAGTAAATTTAAATAACACTGGGTTACCTTTGTTCGATACTGAAGTATCTTCAGGAAAACTAAAAATCAAATAACTTATCACCTTTTTTGTCTTACAAATAATAAATACACCAGTTATTTAGGTCACTTATGACACAAATGTCAAACTATTTTGTTTGATAAACCAAATAGCTTAAAATTTTATACATTTTTAATTTAAATATTAGATAATTTAATTATTTTTATTTTTTAAATAAATTTTAACTTGACAACGAACACCGAAACGTTGTTTTTTAAATAGAATTTTTGGGATTTTTCGAGGGTTGTTCTTTATTTTGTTTCAGGCGACCGGCCATTTCATAAGGGTCAATAGAGCTGAACAGGGTCAGCTCGTATATTCCGGAACCAGGAACGAAGCGGTCTCATTTTTCCTCATTTTTTGGCGTGTACCCAATGAAAAGACCATCCAATAAAATTTGGCCTCTGGATAAAACGTAGTTTTCTTCATTAGCCAATTCCACTGACAATAAATTTATCACGGTGTTATGTGGTGGACTTGTTTGTTTATCTGCTTTAACTAGAGAATTTTTTTTTGTTGTTAACTTACTTGATGTTGTATTCCGTCCGGTTGTTGGAAGGTGATGTAGCCCAATGTGTTGAAAGATTTGTGGCCTAGGATGGCTGAGAGTTTCATATCTAGCTTTAGCAAAGAACAGGCATTCGTGATCAAATCACGACGTGTAGCTTTTATACTTTTTCTTACTAATGCCATACTAGCTCGCTTGTAGATTTTCTTGAGGTATTAAATTTTCTTTTTAATAGTTAGTTCTGTTTTTTAAAGTTGTTTTCGAGAAATTTACCGTATTTTTTTCTGTAAAAAGAAAGTGTCTTTTGCAGAAAAACTTAATTTTTTTACTCACTACGCAAAGATTTCATGAAATACTTTCATCGTAATTCCCAACCTTAAAACACGAAATCCTCGGAATAGGATTACGTTAAATAAATTGGTATAAAACTGTGTTGTTGATGAGTTTTACTTAGCAGTTTATTCATTAAAATTTGTTTCTTTGGTCTCTTTTATAAAATAAATGGAAAAGATGGTAATAATTACTGTAAACTCACATAAATGACCATGCCAAGGAATGGTTAGTATTTATATAGTGTGGCGAGCATGGTGTAGGGGCTAACTACTGATCTCGATGGATTGCCAATATTATAACCTGCGCCAAACAAAAGTTACATTTCATGGGCGAAAAAACCGGTTTGTGCGCAAGCGAGTTGATGGTAAACGCATCTGGCGCCAAACAAACTATCCGCATTATCGGAAAGAATTTATCGATGGCGTCCTGGTTTTCTGTTCGAAGTACGGTAGTACGGTAGCTAATGAGCGTCACGGTCAGACCGCGGATAAAGGATACGGTGTGCCGGTTTTTATATTTTACCACGGCTTTTAAGTGCGCATGTTCGTCCACCCATTCATTTGTTTACTTATCTACTTTTTATCTTTGGGGCTAATGTACTAGCCTCTCATCGCAGAGACGCGGGTTCGAAACTCGGAATTGTACATCGGTATTTGTAATCGCTCGTCACATCACAGTTGGCAATGGCAAATCACTGTGTAGTATTCTGCCAATCCTAGGTAGTAGTTATTTAAAAATAACGTCCGTGGTGGCACTACCGCGTTGTCTAAAAGGTGCTGTGAAATGCAAAAACTGCATGTTTTAGTGTTTGGATAACGTTGACGAAAAATAAAATAAGAATATTTCTATGTTATTTAAGTAACGTCTTATGCTTTGTGGTACTTTTTTAGTAAATATTTGTTATTTAGGTATAACTCTTTGATATACTTTTTTATTTATTTCCAGATCGTATTCCCTATAATGTGGAGAATGGTTTACTTGGTGGTCATATTACTAATGTTGCTAGGTCATGCAGCAAACTTTACACAAAAAAAGGGCAATGCAGCACCCTATATTCACAAAAAAGCAGAAGCTTGAAACAAAAGGATACGTTTTGTGGAGACAACCTAGAAAATTTTTTGAACGATTATTGTGCCAAATTCGTTGGACCTCAGGAGAGTAAGTAGTATTGGTTATCTGTCAAACTAAGTCATCTACTTTGTAGCAGCATATGAAGGTTAAATTCATAAGTACTAAAGTACTGTAGGTGTCTTCAAATTTTACCTTAAAAAAAAAGAAGGGTACCTTTTCTTACCTAACTTTTATTTTATACTTTTTTAAGTGTCAGATTAGTAAAAAAATGATCCTCAGAGAAACTCATGCGCTTTAGATTAAGGCAAGGTAAGTTAAGTACATGTAGAACTATGTACTGTAAAAACAAATAGGTTTTGGGATATCGGCCAGTAATGCAATAACAAAACAAGCACTATTACTCACTTATGTTTAGATACCGGTATTTACGTTAGATTGTCTATTTTCCCCACATTGCCTATGTGTTATGTTATTTAGCTGATCCGGTATATTTTAGTAATCTGATGATTTAAGCGTGGCATAAAAAAATTAATAAGTAGCAAAGTTATAAAAAAATCCCTATGCCATGCTTAAATCAGATTATTGAAATATACATTGTTCTGCATGTACTTATACTTTGTTTCTTATTTCGTGATAGCTAGAAAATGGCACATTCGTCATATACGGATCATAAACAAGCCATAAACCATGGACGTCACGTTTCTTAATACCTAAAATTCACATATTCTGAGAGTTAAAATACTTAAAACACAATTAAAAAAAAAGTCATTTTAAAGATCTAGTATTTAATAAATGATTATACGGAATTTGCTCTATAAGCTTTTACGAATTAGCCTGGGCGGGGCATGTATTAACCCATTACAGGGCATTAAAAATATAGATCTTATTTTGTATTGGTTCGGCGAATTCATTTAATTGATGGTAATACTATTTTTGTGGGTGCACGCCAATTAGGATCATTTTTCCCAAAACAATATTAAGAGAAAAACCCCAAAAAACCCAAAAATTTTAAAGTAACTAGAAAACTTAGTGCGTTTTTACACACACCGGCAATATCACATAGCCCGGCACGGTGTATTCTTGTTTGGGAACTTCTCATTTGGACACCTAATAAAATTTTACCTGACCTAACCTTTTTTTCTGGTTTGGTCCCCTGGACAAAATGCATAATTATTTCTTTTTGTTTGGTACCCTAAAGGTGTACATGTGGTGTGCATATAATGTAATAATTTAGACAGACATATTCATTTTAAGTTTACATTAGCGCTGTAATGCGCATTAGCCAAATGCAAATTTAAATAAAACTCATGTGTAAAGACTCTTAAATCGGTTTCAATCTTATTGCATTACACTTTATAATTATCTACTTAAAACTTATATTTTCACCTTTAGGGTACCAAACAAGAAGAAATAATTATGCATTTTTGTCGAGGTGACCAAACCAGAAAAAAGGGACAGGTCAGGTAAAATTTTATAAGGTGCCCAAACGAAAACTTCCCAAACGGGAATAAACCCCCAGTCCGACTTATTTGCCGGTCCCGTGTAAAAAGATATGTTATACGGTACCGCAGAAGCCGTCACCGGCACCGGCATAAATGTCTCACTTAAAATCGACGTTTTGGTAACAAGTCCAGTAACCAATTTTAATTAATTTCACCGAATTATTTTAATGCTTTATTAAGAAATATCGCCAAATCATTTCCAAATAAAATGGTCAACATTTATCGAATGCATGAATATGAACTTGTAACTTCTTATTTGTGAACGTTTTATTGTAAATTTACATAAACATGTCAAGAACATCCAAAATCGACCTGAGCAAAAAAATGAATATGAAAATTTGTAAAAAAACTATTTATTCGATCATTTTTTCGACCTAATATAATTTTTTAAAAATATATTAAGAATATTTACAACTAACATTTTTTTCGTAATTTTTATTGATCAAATTTGCTCAAAATATTTTCCCTATATCTTTTTTTTATTCATCCTAATTTGTTTAATTTGTTTAACTTTAAAACTTTTAGACTATGCACAGGTTACAATTAACTTAATATAATACTACTATTTAATATTATTATCTCCATTATTTCGTAAAACTTACACCCAACATGCTCCGACACTGGTAGTTTATTTTCTAAAAATATTCAACTAAACCATTGTTAAAATGTTTATGGTCCTATTGTATTGTATCATTTACAGAGTGTGTAGGACCAAATACCTAAAAAACTACCTGTTTACTCATTGGTTTACATTAAAAATTGTTTAAAGACTTGCCCTGTAATAAAACCTTTTTTGAAATTATAATACCTTCTCTAGCTATCATAATTTAAGAAACACCGTTTAGCTTACCTTTTCTCACCAAATGTGAAAATACCAGATCATTCCTATAGTGCCGGCGTTCTGGGTGAACAACCTCACGTTTGACCGCATCCAACTCCATTACGGGTGAATGGTCTTTCCCACTGTATATTAACTCTGTAGCTTTGGGAAATATATTACTTTATACTTAAAAACGGACAGAGATTGTACTGCTTGAAACGTTGTGAGAATAAATGAAAAAGGACAATAGAAGCACGAAACTTTTCTTTTAATAATTAATATACATATTTAAATAGCAAGTAAGAATATTTTAGTGCGGATTTACTGAAGCGTCAGCTGAGTGTTACCTGAACTATAGTGCGAATTGACCTTAGATAGAGTATTAGAAAATATTGGGATTCTCCGGGTAGTTAAAAACCATAGTAGTCACAAATCCCTATTTCTGTTGCATTAATGCTATAACAACAACTTAACCTCTATGTTTAAAAGGATCTAGCAATTTTAAAATAAGCAATTAAACAAACATATATCTATTATGATAATCTGGCGACCTTTTAAACGTAACTTATAAAAAAGTAAATGGTTTAGCAAAAAAACTAGCTTTTATAGAGCGTAAACCTTTACAGATTTTTTTAATAGTTAGTGTTAATATTGCAAGAAAAAATAACCAAGTGTATTTTTTAAATTAAACTGAAATGAACCTAAAATCATATTAAAAGATAAGAAAATTAGTTCTCGTGGACACATACAGAGGGTTTAATCGTCTGTTCAGTTCCTGTGTCAACGACTTATTTTGTTAGTTTTTTTTTAATGATTTGTAGATTTAAAGAGTTTTTATATTAGACATTCTAAGTATTTATATTTTTTAAACCCTAACATTTTTTAACATAACTACTAGGTAGTGACCGTTTGGACTATTTGAAACGATTTTTCTTATAAAAGTAATTAGATTTTGTTTTTTTAATTTTTTTTATTTGTAACTTTTAATGTTTTTACATTGTTATTAAATTAAGTTAGCATCTGAGCCAAGGTCGCTATCTCTGACGAAGAAAATTACCCTTTGTCTGTACTTAAGCGTTAACCAGACGCGTCAATTTTCTTTAGTACTGAAAATAACCGAAGATAAATTCCACGTTTGATTAATTTTTAATATAACTTTTTGTTGATTCGCGTTTTTAATTCTTCTTAAGATATCTATAGGACTGGGTGTTTTTAGTATTTAATAAAGGTTTTGTGAATAGATATCAAAGTAAAATATATCTGAACATCCAAAAATATTTTGGTTAAAATTCCTTATTATTTTTAGTAAGATGCTTAAGCCCAAGTTAATAAGTAATGTACGGTTCTCTTTAATTTGAAAACATTAAAATGTATTCTACATGATAAAAAAATAATATTTTTAACAAAGTTGGTTACATTTGATTACAATTTCAGTACTTGTTTTTACTTATTTACGTTACCCTGTATTTACTTTTGAAATCCGGGTATTTTGTTTGCTTATCATTACGACCTATTATACCATCTTTTGCTACAGTATTGACATCCTATTTAGGCATACTTTTTTATCCATTTTTACTTTTTTCAACAAATCTACATATCAACCTACGTTTAAAGAAGATACTACTTATTTTGTGCTACGATTAAGCTACGATGCAAAGCAGTACCAAAAAACATCAAATAGTGCCGGTTCCGTGCGTCTACAAACTCTGCTTAAGTACCTTTAACTTGTTTAATTACACCTTTTTAAATAAAATGGGTAAAATAAATAAAATAGATATACTGGGTTAGTAAAAAGTGCCGCAACTTTTAAATATCTTTAAAACCCCTAAAGCTTTATTTGCAATATTTGGTATCTAACGTGTTTTGGAAATGTGGAATTAAATAGTAATATCGGAACTGTTGCCAGATTTCCCAGTTTTGTGCTCCCTATATTTTTTTACTTTTTTAAAAAGAATGTCTTATTTTTTTATTGCAATAAATTGGACAAGTCAAATTTACCAGGTTTTCAAATTTTCAAAATTCTGTGTCTATTAGTTGATGAGATTTAATACCCTTTACTTTCAGCAAAAAGTCATTTAGGGCCTAAATATCTTTAAAACCATTAATGCTATGTTTACAAAATTTGGTATTAATCAGCATTGTTGCCAAATTTTAATAGAGTTGTGGCGTTGCCATATCTCGGTGACTTGTAAAGATTAAATTTTTAAAAATTTTGAATACTACCAAAATTGGCACGCTGCCTTTATTGAAATTAAAATAAATTCGGCATTTTATTTAAAATACGAAAACTATTACATGTAGCGCAAAACTAAAAAATCTGGCAACAATAAAAGTATCACTGCTTAATTCTACCTGCCCTGAAACTCTTAAATGCCAAAATTTGTATACGCAGCTTAAGTGGTTTTAGATATATTTTAGCGCATCTGAATTTTTACCTAAAATGTGGTGTTGTCATATCTTAACAGCTAGTAAAAATGGAATTTTGAAAATTTGTGGACTTAATAAATTTATCCTACGTAATTTATTACAATAAAAATAAATGGTACATTTCATTAAAAAAAAAACTAAATAAATACGTGTAGCACAAAACAGAGAAATCTGGAAGCGGTGCCCATTTTACTATTAAATTATATTCATACCCGATACCTGCCAGATACCAAATTAAGTAAATGTAGCTTTAGCGGTTTTTAAGATATTAGATCGCAGTACTTTTTACTAACCCAGTAACAGGCTTAACGCACAATAATAAATATCAGTGACTCTATAACAACTATGTTGTTTAATAACAGTATTTTAATTAATTAATTAAATTCAAAGTCAGTTCGATAGTTAAAATAAATTCGGAAAAGGGAAAAAATACACACGGAAGAACCAAAATACTAATGATTAAGGAAAATCGGGCTATAATTTATGTAGATGTTAGGATTGAAACTTACTGTCCGAACCAGAGGCTCCTTCCGATCTCAGTGCCGACTCGAGATAAAGGCTGCAGCCAACGTGATGCCGTTTTAGAATTGTTTTTGGGAATGTTTACGAGCCAAAAAAAAAATTTAGTCATACTTTAGGGCACTTCGCACATGGATCGGTAAAACAACAACAATACCAAGATTCGACAAGCTTTCGACAGTATGTATGCATAAATTCGTGTTTAGAGTAGCGACAACCGTACAAAGACAAGCTTACGTTTAATGATTAATTTTTACTTAATTCTTAGCCAATGAAAAATATTATATCGAACTACTGTTTTGTATTATCCCACCGGATCAAACAGTGCTATAATAAAGCCTCTTAAGACAAGTACGCAAATGCCTGAATCCTACCAAACATTTTTTACAGACAAAAATACAAAAAATCTTATCTGACAGGTTGACTTCTTTTGCTATTATATTCCAAACTTTTTCTGTGTAATTTTTTTGCAAATATTTTTTTAAAGTATAATTAAAAAGTGCAGGGCGTTTTGAAACCCCCCACAAATTAATTATTAAACAAATCCATCTTTGGTTCAACAATTTCTTGACGTACCACTAATTTTCCGGTGTAAAAAACAGACACAATAATATTAATTACATACTGCAAACAAAATACAAAACGACTCTGTATTGCATTTGCTTATTAAAGGATGCGGACTGCTGAGATCGGACACGCTAATATGCCGACGTGCTGTCAAAGCCTGTAAAAATCGCGTTTTAGTCGCTGTTATATTGACCCATGGGCCTTAACAAAAGTCCGAAAATATGTTTTCTATGATTTTAAATATTTTTTTAGTAACCAGACGTAAACGGTCAATAGCAGACGAGTGCTGCCTCCAGCCGTGTAGCATGCTGTATATTCTATCAAATTATTGCCAGGAACGTAACCAGTAAGTAGGTCAATACTTTTATCATTATTATAACTTATTTTAAATTTCTTGGGTTTATTGGAAGGTTTTTCTTTATTTTGTTTTAGAAAAAAACTATCTTATTCTGCGTGTAACTAAATAAATACCATTATTTAAATAAATTCGCCCAACCAATACAAAACATCTTTAATCCAATACCGCACCAGTTGTTTCTCACTGGTGGTTCCCCTTTAACTTTTGTATCTTTTACGACAGAAAGATGAAAATTTTGTATATCAATATATGACATAACTAGCTTTAGCCTGCGGCTTCGCTCGCGGTAAATTTACAGTAAAACAATTTCCCTTCCTATACCGTGAACATTTTGAATATTTATATATACATATAAACCTTTCTCTTGAATTACTCTATCTATTAAAAAACCGCATTAAAATTTGAATAGTGATAAGAAACCTAATTAAAAAAATTGGTAGTCTCTGTATAATAAATATTTTTTAATAATAATTATTATTATGCCGATCTTTATATTTAAGCAATTTTGTAAACCTCTAGATGGTTTATTTACATAGTTAGAATGAATTTTAGTTGTAAGGGTTATGGACTCTTAAAATAAACCGTTTTAACTTATTCATAGCACTTTGGATTGGAATTTCAAATATCAAAAAAGGACATGTCGTCGGCAAAATCACAAACTGGCGTAAATTAAAAAATGGGAAAATTGACTAGGGCCGATATAATTTAAAAAAAAATTTGCTCCATAATATTACAAATTACCACAAGTTACAATTTAATAGCTCTAAAGTTATTGAGATATGATAATTTACTTATTTTATTTAAATAAGAAAAAAGTCGCTTAAAAAAATACCCAAAAAGCACTCCTGTAAAATTGAAAAAGGAGACACGCCACTTTGTGATATTGACAAATTAGAAATGTCATATTCTATCGAAATAATAATAATAATATTTATTTACCAATAAAAAATAAATACATTTAAAAACATTAAACTTAACTTTAAATGATCAGTGGTAAATAAAAAAATTATATAATATATTACGGTGGTAATATTTAAAATTTGAAAGCAGCAGTCATTTCCGGTTAAACCGGAAATTATATAAAAAGTGGATAAATCAGGTAATCCAGAATTATGTCAAATAATTATATACCAAATTTTATATTTTTATCTTAAAAGGTAAAAAAGTTATAAGGGGGACCACCTGTGACAAACACCCGGTATACCTATCCAGTGTGTCTACGGATGGGCCTAACTATACCTGCAAAATAGATATGTAGATATTGTTAATATTTCGGAAAAAAAATTTAGTCTTCGTAAAAATGTTTACTTTGTCTAAAATGCTAAAAGTTATAATAAAATTTGACTCGGGGTATACAGGGTGGTTCAAACTAGCGAAAATACAACTTTTGGGACTACTTAATTAAAAAGCTTAAAGAAATAATCAAAAGTGTATAATTTTGTTTTGCTATTTATTATATTTTCATGAGAAAATTACTTTAATGTTACAAAAAAATCAATTACGTGAAAAATAAAAACTTTTAGAAAAATTGTTATAAAAATTTTTTAACTACTTATTTATATAGCGTAAAAAAGTAATAAACTTCTTTACTTTTTAACACGCTTTTATTAACTTGGGTTGTAACTATCCATCTATCTATCTATCTATGTAACGGAATCTTTGAGCCTAATTTTTACCAACTTCCAGCTATTTGATTTCTTTGAAACTTTGCACACGTATTAAGGACCCATGATAATGCAATAATCTGCAAACAGTATCCCGTTATCCTGGTTAGGATCGCCAGGATAAAAAAATTCCTTTATATTATAAAAACAACACCTGTGTTGCCATCTTTTGGCAACATCCCAAACTTTCTGAACCGCTAAATACCAATTTTAAGTGTAGTTAGATCACATCCCAAACTTTTTGACTAACTAGAACTAACCAGAACTTTAGCTACTCTTGACAAAATGGCGAAGGAATTTTTTAGTGAATAAACTGGAGCATTTTTACATACACACATACATACATGCATATCGAACTAAAAATGAAAAATAAATAATAGTTTAAAAAAACTAAAAAACACGCTTTTATATGCAACCGAACTAAAAATTAGAAAATAATTTTTCATTAAAAAAAATATTGTTACTTCAGAGTAAAAAGCGTGGGGTGCATTTTACTATTTTTTCATAACTTTTCCCTCATAGATATTGGCAAATATAATAATTATAACATTTAATATATTAAGCACCCCACGCTTTTACTCTGAAGTAACAATATTTTTTTAATGAAAAATTATTTTCTAATTTTTAGTTCGGTTGCATATAAAAGCGTGTTTTTTAGTTTTTAAACTATTATTTATTCTAAAATAGATCGTTACTTTCTGTATGACTACCTACATAAACTTTAATTTTACTTAATGTTGTATGCATATAAAAGTTAAATTAATTATTTATACAAAAAAGAAAAACATTTATTTTAGTTGAACCCAATTTTTTTAAGTAATGATAAGCGATAAGAAAAAAGATAATTGGACTTTTTAGTAATTTTTGTATGCTTTGTAATTAAGCAGTTTTAAAATTACATTGTTTTTATTTTTTTAATTCTAAAATAACAATTTTGCGATTTTCAAGCAGCCTGTATATCATTATGCAATTTTTTTATAAAATAAAAAATTTCAAAATTGTACACCAATTTGTATTATACAGGGCTTATAACTAAAAATATGAAAAATGCCCAGAGGCTAACTACTTTTATTTTTTTAAATAGAACAAAATTGTATGGGTAAATGTAGAGAATTGAATTTTATGTCAAAATTTTAGGTTGTATTGTATGAAAGTATAAAATAATTTTTTCGTTTTAACAATATATATTACAACTTAAATAATGGACAAGAGGGGGCAAAATTTAAAAGAAAATTTAATAGTTTTCTCTTTAATTCGCTGGTTTAAGCCAAGTATTTTAAAAACTGTTAATGCGTAATGTAAAAAATGGTAATTTTTTTAATTTAATTCTTTAACATTAAATTTTGACATTAAATGTAATTTTCAACAAATTTACTTATACCATTGTGTCCTGTTTTTAAAAATAAAAGTACTTTACTACTGGTCATTTTTCATATTTTTAGTTATACCTTGCCCTATATCAAAGTTTATCAACTAAAAGAATAGTTAATGCAATCGATGACGCGGCTCTGATCAGGCCCCTCCTACCCCGCTTTTCACCAATTAGAGTAAAATTTTTTATTTATTAGTTTTGGACCACGAAACCAGTTTTCGCGAAAGGACGTTTAAATATTCCAAAATTTTTAGTCCATTTGTCTTCTTGTAACACTTATCCTTGGACACAATGAATCTTTAGACTGACGTAGAAAAAAATGTAATTGGGGCATGTGGCTCCCAAACCTTTTATTCATAAAAAAGTATTTATTTTTTCACTTGTTACATATAAATTACCATTTTATAAGAACTTATACTTTCCATTTTACTTTACAATAATAAAGATATAATCGTAAATTTTAGGCGAAGAACCAATTCTAAAACGATATTTACCAAGTGGTTATGTTGACGTTTAAACAATGTATTATACGTCAAAGTAATCACCAATTATTACCGCGGTTAAAATTGGTTGAATGCCTAAAATTGCTGATTGATATATAAACGTAGCGAATCCATATATAAGGTATTCCTAGTACACGCCACATAAGCTTTACAATGGGACAGTTTCACCCTACTTTTTAAAAACTAGTAACTCTATACCGGGCGTTTCTTGCAGGTGGTTTCCTCTATAACTTTTTTGGTGACAAAATTATGCATGAGTTGATTTATTCAGTTGTTTTTCATCACTTCCGTGTTAACCGGAAATGGCTGGTTCTTTCAAATTTTAAAAGGCATCACCTATTTTGGAAGAATACAACATTTATTGACACCACTTTCGCTATATATATATATATATATATATATATATATATATATATATATATATATATATATATATATATATATTCATATATATATATATATATATATATATATATATATATATATATAGGGTGTTATGGAAATACTTTAATATTATTAAAAATGGCGGACTACCATAAATAACAATGATAATGAACCCCAAAATTTTACGATTAAAAAGCAAATTCGCCACTGACCAGCTCTTTAAATCCCTTTAAATACATATGTTTACCTTCTGTCGCCGTGAAAAACAGCTGAAAGCAGTTATAACACGTGTTTACGTCAACGAGCTTGAGAAAAGTTGCCAAATTTATTTTGTTCTTTACCAGTTTATCTATGGGTTTTGCTGTTTCAATTCGATCAAACGAAAAACTTACATGATTACACAAATTATCCTTTATTACGCTACTAGGTTGTTCCAGCGTATAATGAAAGTAAAGATTACTTTTTCCACAAATCAAGTACACTTTTAGATGGTTAATTACTTTACAAACTTTTTAAACACTGCAACGCGACACGTATGCGCACAAAGAATTGAATTAAAATACACAAAACGGTATTTTTATTGCAAAACACTATTAAAACAAATTTTACTGCGATTTTAAATAAAGTTTTTGTTACTTTTCGCTTTTCTTTCATCAAAATTAAGAGCCAACAGACGACAGGTGGTTCACACGAGAAAAAAGTACAAAAGATTATTCCCTATGAGACAAATGTACAAAAAACTACGGTACTTGTACAGAAAGTGTCCGCAACTCCGATTTTAACCAAATTTGGTATGTTGGGTTTTTTGGGGCGCTGATCACGAATCTGAAAGAAATTTTAGTCGGAATTGTTTGGTTTCCGAGATAATCATCATCAAAGTTGGCATTTAAACTAACCTTATTTTCACCATTATTCCCCCTTCTTTTGCACATAATTCTTGATTTAAAGCTAAAGTGGCCCACAATATTTGATTTTCACCTTTTAAAACCCCGTTTTTCTATGTTTTTACACCTTTCATCAAATAAATTGGGAAGGGTCTCTTTAAAAACATTGCAACCGTGCATTCACTGCTCCACCGCCTCCACCATATTCTGCTACGATTAAAAACGACTGAAAGCGAAGCTATGCAATTTAATTCAAAAAAGTGTAAAATACGTAGAAGAATGAGGTTTTGAAAGGTGAAAATCAAATATTGTGTACCACTTTAACTTAAAATCAAGAATTGTATGCCAAAAGAAGGGGGAATAAAGTGAAAATGAGGTTAGTTCAAATGCCAACTTTAATGATGGGTATCTCGGAATCAAATGTTTCCGACTAAAAATTTTTTCAGATCCGTGATCAGCGCCACAAACACAGGTGTTTTTACAGTTTAGATGTTTTTTGCAAGAAATTCATTGCAATTTATTCTAACATTTTTGCAGTTTGCACGTAACTGGGTTTATCAATTTACTGAAACTTGTAAGTTCAATTCTTTTTAAACCTTTTCCTGTGTCTTATGTTGTTCTGGTTATGGGCGTTAAAATGATACTTACAGCGAATTATTTTGGTTAAACTAGGTGCTTTCAATTTAATTAGGTTTTTGTAATCAAAATTTTTACTACAAAATGCAGGGTTTGTTTTTTCTTGTGATAATTCTTCTTCTGCTTTATTACCGTGGGTATAAAAAAGTAGACGGCATATTTAACTTACCTTAGGGATAAAAGAGCCGAAGTGTACATTTTGGGGCTTCTTCAGATGTACGGTTACAAAATGCATGAAACAATTACTTTGTGTTGCTATATTACTGTACATCTCATTGGTACGGAAGAGAAGGGAAGTTTATGGTGAAAGTGTAAAGAGTGTACTCGTGAAAATAAAAGTACTTTCCAGCCAAGAAAAAATCCTAGCCTTCTAAAAGCTGTTGTAGCTCTAAATGTTATTTAAGGTTATTATTTAATGTAACGCCTACGCCGCTCATAAGTAGATAATAAAAATTGGTTAACTTTTTTATGCCGGTATATTATTGTCCTCTATTGTGTGCTTTAAAATCTACGATAAAATGGTGGTGCCCTCTGGATAACATTATTCAGTCGTTTAATGGGTTTATTATCTAAAAACCGGGCACCCACGGTACTTAGTACTTAGCTTTTGTGCTACTAACATGGACTGCCATAAACATAAAAAAAACTAGATATACTAAATGTACTAGATGTAGTACAATTGTACAGCTGAACATCGCAAATTCGCGTTGAATGGCATGATTTAACTGACCAATAAGAAGGCTTCCTTATGCAAGGTTACAGAAAGACGAAATTCGCTTGCCCTGGTTGGCGTTTTAAATAATATTGCGAAGAATTTACCAAATTGTGCGTTTATTAAGTTTTACATCTTGTTTTAATTTACGTAAAATGCAGCGAAATTCAATCGAGTTGACTGACATGGTTTTGTGTTATGGGAAGCTAGGCAAAATGCTCGGCAAGCCAGGCTGCTATATCAAGAGCGATATCAAGATCGGAACACCCCTCGTGAAAGAACTTTCGTGTCTGTAGTTCAACAACTTCGAGACCGGGGAAGCTTTCGAGGTGTAAATGCAGATAGAGGCCGAGGACGTACCGAAAACACACTGGTCGCAGAGCAGGAAATTTTAAATTCTGTTCGTGATAATCCTAGTATAAGTACTAGACGATTAACGTCACAAATCGGTCGGGCTTCAAACTTTATAACGTGGCGAACATTACATGAAGATCGTCAACATCCTTATCATGTGCAAAAAGTGCAAGCGTTAAACAATGAAAACATTTTTGCGCATGTGAGAAACAGTATGCGGCGAAAAATAAATGCATGTTTGAAATCAAACGGAGGGCATTTTGAACATATTCCGTATTGAAGGTAAATCGACCTTTATTTAAATATTTTTTTGTTACAATTTATTTTGATATAAGGCTTTTAATATTTTTTAAAGTAAATTTATAAAAAAATAGAATATAATAACATTTTACCTTTTTATTCTATTATGTATTTATATCGTTTATTGGGTATAAAATAGGACGTTTGGCAACATCGCAAACAAAGTCGTCTACTGTCTGTTACAAACAGGGACGTAGCAGATAGGTGAAAGAAGGTATTTTTACAAATTGTAAAAAAGTACTCAGTGTCTCTCCCAGGAGTCACCCATTTCAATATATTAAAAGTATTTCCATAACACCCTGTATATAAATATATATATATATATATATATATATATATATATATATATATATATATATATATATATATATATATATATATATATATATATATCTTTTTTTTCTTGATATTTTAATCTTAAATACCATAATAACGCTAAAACGGTTAAATTTAAGTCAAGTAGCCTTTGAAGAATAGATTTGATTGTCTTTTATTTTACACCACTTCTCTAAAAAGTTTAAAAATTTCTTATAATAGTCATAACTCTATTTTTTCAAACAAAACAAGGGTATTTTTATTTATGGCCATATTTTTAAAACCATTAAAGGTAGACCCATAAAATATGGTATTTTTGTAACGTTTTTAAATTATTTTTTAATAATGATTTAATATACAGAGTGTTCCATTTTAAATAATCATACTTTTTGTCCTATTTCGCATGTTTTAAAAGATAATAAAAATCTGTTTACTAATTCGGAAAATACAGAATTAGCCCAACAAACCAATATTTTTAATTATTTTTAATGATAAAAAGTAAAAGTTAAGGGGAGTGTAAATTTATAACTTTACACCTGGTACAAGCTTAACCCTTAAACGACAACACGGGGTCGCCCGTGACCCCACCGAATAATATTTTATACATATTTTTTGTAAAAGTTGTTTATTAATATTGCGGCTACACCTACCTTTGTAGCTTGGCTGTTACTATTACCACAGCAAATAACATATGTCGCAGAAGTTAATTGCCTGAATTATAGGTGTTTGCGTAACAAAAAAATAATAAAGTTAAAAGGATCTAAAAGAGATTAAAGGGCGACATGAAGAAAGTAATAAGGATATTGACAATAATAATTATTACTTAAATAATATTGGAAGTGAATTTGAAGAACAAGTAAAGAAAAAAGTGAAGGCAGTCGAAATAGTGTATGAAATACCTTAAAATGAATCGTGATGATGAAGTACCTTTAGCACATCTACAAAAAGTGATTTATGAAAGCAAAGGTTACAAATGGCACTCTAAACCTTTTTTAATATACATGGACAGGGAAAAAATTGATTTTGCATCTTCCTAAGCCTAAAGGGACAAAAGCTGAGTAGGAAGCCTGGAAATTTCATTTTGACGACAACATGCTGCATAAAACTGTTACTTATACAAACGAAAAACTACGTAAAAATAAGATACACTTTTTAAAAGCACAAAGATATACAAGACAGACCAATAAAATAAAATTGGAAGACTTAATGCATTACCGCACACAAGTACTGCTTTGAAGAATAATTATGAGAATCCAACGAAGATCTGCATAAATAAATATTTTTTTATATATAAAATCATTGATTTAATTACAAAACAACCAACAAAAATCAATTAGATACGTTTTTGCTGATGAACTTTAAAATACCAATAATTCTTTATGGGGTTATATGCGACCCCTGTTGTCGTTTATGTATAAAAAATTTATGTTGTCGTTTAAGGGTTAAGTTTCTGTCGTTATCATAGAAAAAAAAACTTTGTAAATAAACAAAATTGCATATTTAAAACTAAGATTAAAATAGAAGAGATTAAAAGTTGTATTATTAATTGCTTAATTATGAAAAATTATAAAAACGTCAAAAAAGTTAGTAGCGTATTTTCTTTTTCGCAATAACATCAGTTGCGGTGCTCACTGAAACGCCACTGGACCCAATAATAACAATCTGGTCAGGGCTCAATAAGCGCATTATTAATTTAAATAAATGAACTAATTTTAATCCAGTCTAAATTTATTTAAATTAATAATGCGCTTATTGAGCCCTAACCAGATTGTTATTATTGGGTCCAGTGGCGTTTCAGTGAGCACCGCAACTGATGTTATTGCGAAAAAGAAAATACGCTACTAACTTTTTTGACGTTTTATAATTTTTCATAATTAAGCAATTAATAATACAACTTTTGATCTCTTCTATTTTAAACTTAGTTTTAAATATGCAATTTTGTTTATTTACAAAGTTTTTTTTCTATGATAACGACAGAAACTTAACCCTTAAACGACAACATAAATTTTTTATACATAAACGACAACAGGGGTCGCATATAACCCCATAAAGAATTATTGGTATTTTAAAGTTCATCAGCAAAAACGTATCTAATTGATTTTTGTTGGTTGTTTTGTAATTAAATTAATGATTTTATATATAAAAAAATATTTATTTATGCAGATCTTTGTTGGATTCTCATAATTATTCTTCAAAGCAGTACTTGTGTGTGGTAATGCATTAAGTCTTCCAATTTTATTTTATCGATCTGTCTTGTATATCTTTGTGCTTTTAAAAAGTGTATCTTATTTTTACGTAGTTTTTCGTTTGTATAAGTAACAGTTTTATGCAGCATGTTGTCGTCAAAATGAAATTTCCAGGCTTCCTACTCAGCTTTTGTCCCTTTAGGCTTAGGAAGATGCAAAATCAATTTTTTCCCTGTCCATGTATATTAAAAAAGGTTTAGAGTGCCATTTGTAACCTTTGCTTTCATAAATCACTTTTTGTAGATGTGCTAAAGGTACTTCATCATCACGATTCATTTTAAGGTATTTCATACACTATTTCGACTGCCTTCACTTTTTTCTTTACTTGTTCTTCAAATTCACTTCCAATATTATTTAAGTAATAATTATTATTGTCAATATCTTATTACTTTCTTCATGTCGCCCTTTAATCTCTTTTAGATCCTTTTAACTTTATTATTTTTTTGTTACGCAAACACCTATAATTCAGGCAATTAACTTCTGCGACATAATAGTTATTTGCTGTGGTAATAGTAACAGCCAAGCTACAAAGGTAGGTGTAGCCGCAATATTAATAAACAACTTTTACAAAAATATGTATAAAATATTATTCGGTGGGGTCACGGGCGACCCCGTGTTGTCGTTTAAGGGTTAAGCTTGTACCAGGTGTAAAGTTATAAATTTACACTCCCCTTAACATTTTTACTTTTTATCATTAAAAATAATTAAAAATATTGGTTTGTTGGGCTAATTCTGTATTTTCCGAATTAGTAAACAGATTTTTATTATCTTTTAAAACATGCGGAATAGGACAAAAGTATGATTATTTAAAATGGAACACCCTGTATATTAAATCATTATTAAAAAAATAATTTAAAAAACGTTACAAAAATACCATATTTTATGGGGTCTACCTTTAATGGTTTTAAAAATATGGCCATAAATAAAATTATTGGGCAGTTATTTCCATAATATACCTAACCTACCCACATACATAATTAAAATTTACATTTATTCTTTTGATTTGGATGACCAAATTTCCGAAACTAATGAAGATAGATATAGGTATCAAATGAAATGTTTTTTTAAAACAAGGGTAGCTCGTTAGGATTTTCCAAAAGAACATTTTATTTCAAACAATTTGGTACCACCATAGAGTAAGGAAATTATAAGAGTTATCATGGAATAGCCGATTTAAGGACAGGTCATGCGAAAACTCCCAATATAATTTTATTCGTTTCTCGTTGAAATACCGCCAGTTAATCATTTCAGTAAGCTTACGTGTCTCCCCACCGCTGATGTTACACGAGGCGAGGCTTTGACCGACGCATTTAAAGTGTAAACTGAAAAATGACAAGCCTGCCGCCAAGCCTGCCGCAAAAGCGGTACGAAAATTTTAGCATTCATGGTTTCTCTTATCCGTAGGTATGTTACTTTATGGTACCACATACCAAACTTGGGTAGTCTTCAAATAGATTAATTTGTTTGCTTTTTGGTATTTGACTGATTTTTTTTGTCCGTATTCGGTATTCTGTATTCTAAATATCGTTTTTAAATATTCTAGTATTCAAGTCCGGGTATTCGACGAATACCGGTATTTGAGATACTAATATTCGAATGCCAGTATTTGCATACTGATATTTTAATACCGGTATTCGAATACTTATATTTATGTACCGGTATTTAAAAAAATATATTATACCTAATTTCCCGTTAATCAATATTTTTAACTTACATGATTTTTAAATCGTACAGAAAATCGAGTCAATGAAACTAAAAACAAGCAACCGTTGAAAGTCCTCAGAAACAGCTCCAATTTGAATAATTTATAATTTAAAACTTTAATTTTTTTGTTGTTTCAAATCCAAAAACTCTTAGAGGGGGAAATATTAATTAGTATTTTTAAACAATATAAATGTTATATAGGGTGTCCACTTACTTTACCGACAAACTTTAAGCAGTAATTCTCTAACAAAAAATGAGAAAAAAACTCTTTATAGAACATAATATACAGTATGTCCAAGATAAGGATCCTAAGCATGGGAATCTCAATACCTATTGGAGATATAGCTTATGTTAAATTAGAAAAAGTTGTGTTTTTTAAAGCTTATTTACATGCCGTTTAAAAACTTGAAAAATTTTCATCGCCTGCTGAGATATTTGGCAAAAACCAAAATTTGACTTTATCGTTTTTATTTTTTCTGACTTTATTTGAAGAGATATAAAAAACTAATTACACTTTTTCATTGGCACTTTTTAGCTACTACATAATGGTATTTTTAGATTTTATACCCGACGTTTCGTTTTCTAGAAACCATCATCAACTTTATTTTTTATATGGCTCGAAAAAAAGTACACCCTGTATCTGATCCCATTTTTTATTATAAATTCAACGATGTATCACATGTAATATTTAAATTGCATTATTTTCCATTTTTTTTTAAGTTATTTTTAAGTAGGCTTTGCAAACAAATGCTTGGACGTTAATACCTGTTACCGTATCTGTAACATAATTTAATATCATTATAAAATAGTATTTGTCGTTATTACCCTGTTTGTCGAGTTGTTGTTTTTAGAGCAATTGTTCTTATTGTTATTGTTGTCTCTAATATTGTTTATTGGTCAATAGCTAATATCTTATTGTATTATTACGGTCGAATATGCAGGATGGCCATTATAGCCATGAAGATAACTTTGACATGCTAACTTGCTACATTTTGTGCTGCAAAAATAAATGAAGGTATCATTTCTGCAATTAATGAATTATGGTAAATACATGGACCTGGTATTTTAGTTCCTAAAATTCCACACCACATATTAAACCCAAAACGTTCTTGATGTTTCGATATTTTCTTAACACGCGGATTTTGTTGAGCCTAGTAATGCGTATTGCGACGATTGAAGATACCATGATTAGTGACCATACTTTCGTCGGACCATATTGTTTTTGAAGAGAAATTTAAATTTTCTTTACACGCGCGTGTATACCACTCGCAAAAATATCGGCGCGTTCGAAATCTCCCGGTTTAAGTCCTTGGCAAATCTTAAATTTATAGGGGTGATATCTATTTTTACGCAAAAGAAATTGAGCTGTGGATTTGGCTACTCCTACATTTTGTTTAATTTGCCAAGTTGATATCTCAGGGTTCTCAACAACTGCTTGTAAAACATTATTTGGGGTTTCTTCTAAAGATTCCTTTTTTGAGATAAAACTGGCTTTTTAAATTTCGAGCCAGCTGTAAGAAAATGGAATTACATGGCTGTTTTCTTTCTGGATATGTATAAAGATACATTGCCGCTGTATTTACAGTATTTTTGTGGCACAAAATGTAGCACGTTAGCATGTTAAACTTTTCTTCATGGCTATAATTGCCACCCGACGATAATAACACAATAGATATTAACTATTCACCAATAAACAATAATAAAGACAACAGTAACAATAAGAACAATTGCTCTAAAAACAACAACTCGACAAACAGGGTAATAACGACAAATACTATTTTATAATGATATTAAATTATGTTACAGATACGGTAACAGGTATTAACGTCCAAGCATTTGTTTGCAAGGCCTACTTAAAAATAACTTTAAAAAAATAGAAAAAATGCCATTTTGCTTTTAACTAAAAATTAAAATATGACATGTGATACATCGTTGAATTTGTAATAAAAAATGGGATCAGATACAGGGTGTACTTTTTTTCGAGCCATATAAAAAATAAAGTTGATTATGGTTTCTTGAAAACGAAACGTCGGGTATAAAATTTAAAAATACCATCATGTAGTAGCTAAAAAGTGCCAATGAAAAAGTGTTATTAGTTTTTTTATATCTCTTCAAATAAAGTCAGAAAAAAATAAAATCGATAAAGTCAAATTTTGGTTTTTGCGAAATATCTCAGCAAACCATGAAATTTTTTAAGTTTTTAAACGGCATGTAAATAAGCTTTAAAAACACAACTTTTCCTAATTTAACCTAAGCTGTATCTCCAATAGGTACTGAGATTCCCATGCTTAGGATCCTTTTCTTGGACACACTATATTGTAAACGTCCTACTTTCGGAACTACAGAGTGTTTAAATTTCGAAAAAACAGCACTTTTTTACAATTACTTTTTATCAACCCAGATATTTTTAAGAAATTTAGGAGACGTCTTCCATGCTTCAAGTGACATATAAGTGACAAGTACATAAAAAATTAAAATAAAGAAGAGTAAGAGTGTTGTTGTTTTTTTAGTTTTTTTTGAAGGGGACCTTTTCTTTGCACTTCAAAATTTTTTGGCCTTTAGTATTTATGAATACCTAATCGTGGTATTCATGAACACTGAGTATTCGATTACTTTTTTCTTGGTATTCAAATATATTCAGTATTCGAATACTTTTTTATGGTATTCGCATCCGTATTCAAATACCGAGTTTCATTATTCGACCTAACCTGCCACATACACAATATTTTGAAAAAGGTTTAAGAAAAATACAAATACTTACACTAATAATATATCTCGCGCCAAAACAATATTCGCCTTTAATCAGTTATTTTTATTTTAATATTTTTTATCTTTTAATATTTTTAATTTTTAAATTACAGGTTAAGCAGCAGGTAAAAATGTTAAAATAATAATTAAACCGGCTTTTAATATTGCATTTTATGTATCATTTTTTTATATTAGGCCCATCAGGTGGCAAAAATAGTTGGTTTAAACAACTGGATTTGTTTTTCAAGCCGACTTGTTTTTTCCAGGACACTGCAACAATATAAATGGCGTTTTGCCGGGAAATAATGTTTTATTACTGGTTCTTTCGAGAAATATTATGTACCATATATCAAATTATTTGCAATAAAATGCTTTTTCCGAATATGTTACCGAGCTACCCATGTTTGATTTGAAAAAATGAGTCATGACCATAAGTAGGATTTTTTAAATATTTACTCCATCTAAAGCAGTCGTAAAAAACAAAGGACAATTAAATGTATTCTTCCATAGCTACTTGAATTAAAATTAATCGTTTAAGCCTAATCATTACCCCCTAGATAATAATTTTAAAAATTAAATGTTTTAAAGAAAAGGTGGCAAAAAGGACATATGGGTTGTCACTGTATTTAGAATGTTGTATTCTTTGGAAATATGTTAAAATCCACCGGTGTTGCTATTTAAAATTTAAAATTAATAGTCATTTCTCGTTAAACCAGAAGTGACAGAAAAAAACTTATTAGATTAACCAATTCATAATGTCAAATATTGACATTCCAAATTTCATTTTTCTATCTCAACACATAAACAACTTATAGTGAGGAACCACCCGTGAGAAACACCTCCTATATTACCTATAATAACAGCTTAAATTGCTAATTTTTACCAGAAATTATTCAATTTTTCTTCAATACCAATAAATAATAATTCTGATATGTTTATTAAATATACAGGATGTTACAAGATTGAGGGACACTATTATGATTTCGGGATCGGTAAGAGATACAGGGTTAGTTAAATTGGGGCAAAGTTGTGCATTTTTATGCTTAACAATATTCCGTTTTAAAAATTTAAACATTTGTAGCTCTATAATCTGGGAAAGACCGAAATTTTACGAAATAGTTTGTTCTTAGTTTATTTTAAATGACACGACACATTATTTTTGCCACTTTTTTTCTATAAAATAATATAAAAAAATTTAAGATCCAGCGTTTTGTTTTTAAGCCACCATCATCAACTTCGTTTTTTTTTTAATAGGCGAAATATTTTGTTTTAACCTAATAAACTGGTATTTTTATTTTAAATTTAACGATATATCACAACTTTACATTAATGCGATGTTTCGCAGCAAGAAAAAACATTACTCACTATTTTTCCATTAAAAATTGCGTTTAAATTCCCATCGACATTTTCATTTAAAAGTAGGTATGCATCTTTTTTTCCATCACTACTCATTATTATTATTTTAATTAATTTATTTATCGATTCATAATTTAACTTACAAGCTATGAGGCTTAATGAAATTTACATTAATTTACTATTATATACGTAATAAAATAAAACATTTAAATTACTAAGACACATCCATTAAGCCTGCCATTAAAAAATAGAGGCATACACACCCGCGAACCGAAATTTCCCCGAACGTTTGGAGGAGATCGTTATTTGTAATGGTGAAATAGTGAACGATGATGTTTGTTTGTTTAAAAAAGTCGCATAAATGTAAAGTGTGATATATCGTTATATTTAGAAATAAAATATAAATTTATTAAGTTTACGACCAAATATTTCGTCTTTTTTAAAAAACAAAGTTGATTATGGTGGCTCAAAAACAAAACGTCGGATCTTAAATGTAATGACATTATTTTATAACCCAAAAAAGCAATGATAATGTGTCGTTTTATTTTTAAATATCTCTTTAAATAAACTGGGAAAAAAATAAAAACGGTTGGTAAAATTTGGGTTTTCCGAGTAAACTGCAGATTTTTAAAACAAAATATTGTTACGCATAAAAATGCGCAACTTTGCGCCAATTTAACCAACCCTGTATCGCTTACCGTTCCCGAGATCCTAATGATGCCCCTCGAATTTGTAACACCCTGTATATTTTTAGAACTCAAATTCTTCGTGATTTTGGGACTACGGGGTCTGAAGAGTTTACAACTGTAAATAGTCTCGAAAGTGCTGAAAAAATATTAGACAGAAGAAGCACACTAGACAGGCACATCGTCGAAAAAGGCATTGTAGATGTTCCAAATATCGAAAGGTCAGTATTAATTAATTTAAATCTTACAAACGGCTTAATTTCGCAATAATATTAACTATACTTTGGGCACTTTATATTGATAATGAAAGTGGAACCTACAAACGTTTTAAGTGCCTTTAGCTATTTTTTTTTTAGGAAAGAAAAAAACTGCCTGAGTCAAATGTTAGGTTTGTTAACATTGCCATCCTTTAGGTAGGCAACATACCATGTTTAAAGTTAGGGGTGTGCGAATATTGTTCGAATCTAATCGAATCAAATATTAATATTTGATTCGAATAATTCGAATTTCAAAATTATTCGAAATTCGACAAATAATTCGAAAATTTTTAAATAATTCGAAAAGTTTCGAATAATTCGAACTATTTCGAATAATTCGATTTTTTAAATAATTTACGAATAATGCGAATCATTCACTAATTATCAATCGAGAGTCCATAACATCGTGCATCAAAATATTCTACTGACCCATAAATATTCTTTTTAATCAAAAATTTAAAAATTAATTATCCGAAAAAGACAATTGCTCGATTTTAATATACAGGGTGACAATTTAAAACCAACAGCATTTATTATTGCCTCTACCAATGATAGTATGAAAATTTGACGACACACGTCAATTTATATGTCAAGGGGGACAATTTTACTTTCAACCCACGACCCCCAGTGCACCTACCCCTAAAATTGGCAACCCCTATTTCTTTTACCATTTTTGTGTTCCTTATAAAATTCTACATAAACTGCATATAACTTTTTTTTCAAAATCCTGACTTAACCTAACAAATGAATGAAATGTATTTTATGTACATTTAAATAATGCAACTTCTTGAAAAATTGTGATAATGATAATGAAATACTGGAAACCTTACCTTTACTACTTTATAAATTGTTCAAAATGGGTTCCATTATTCTGCCAGCACAAGTACAGCTGGTGTTCAAACTGTTTTCGGACGTTTTAAAGAGTTTCATGTGAAATACTTCTACACTCCTGTACAATTCTTTGTTGTAATTGTTGAATTGAATCTGATTGAAGGGGGAATCCCTCCTACCAATCCACTGCTCTGGGTAATGATTATCCAACCACTCTCTTACTGGGCGAACTTAATGTGGAGGCGCTTCGTCCTGTTGAAAGTGCAGGAAATGTTCATCTAGAGCAATATTTCCATTGGCGTCACTTTGATTTTCCACCTCATAAACTATAAGAGGTTCTATAGTTGTGTCTACCATTTCTGCATAAATTTCACCATTTAGAGTTCCATTGATGAAGAGGGGACCGATGATGCTATTGCCTAATATACCCGCTCAAATATTTAATTTTTGAAGGTGTTGCGTATGTCCCTCTCTAATAATGTGGGATTGAAGTCGCTCCAATAATGACAGGTTTGTTTGTTGACTTTACCATTTAGGTAAAAAGTGCATTCGTCACTAACACAGATATTCTTTATTAACGTGGGCTGAGTAATAATCTTGTCCGTCATAATTTGGCAAAACTCAATACGTCGGTCTGGGTCATCATCCCCTAATTCTTAAGTAGTTAGAAGTTTGTATGGATGAAATTTGTAAAGGTTCAATACTTTTGATCTGCAACTTTACGAGGGGACGTAGTGGGAGTCATAGCAACTTCACCAAGAACCTTAATCTGAGCGGCCTCATTGAGTAGTCTTGGCTCATTTCTTGTTTTATTGCAAAAGATCCTGATTCTTCAAATTTTGCTACTAACTCACGTATGTACTTGTGTCCAACATTTTTTCACGATGTCTATCGTTGAATATGGCCGCCGTTCTTGCAAAGCAACGAGTTTGAGCTCCATAAATGAAAATCATTTCTACGCGTCCAGCATTTTAAGAAACGACACTTACAATTGAAAACTATTCAAAATAATTTATTAAAATAACTTTCACAGATTTTTTACTGATTCCCGAAGAACATGAAATAAATACTGAACACTAGGAGTCGGAAAATAAAGAACAAGTACCTATTTATCATTTGATAGCAGGCATAAGCAAAACGAGAATCTTGTTTTGTCGAAAACGGCAAAAAAACTAAATTGCTTATGTTTTGTAGTGCCGATAGTGTATAATGTTTTAAAACTGTATTTAAATTTTATGGTTCAAAAAAAAATTTATATTATTTGTCAAATTTATATTTAAATATCAAACATAAAAATCCTAAATTCAATATCCTCAAAAATTCGCGATTACTATAATAATTCGAACTATTCGAAAAAAATCGAATTATTCGAAATATGTTGAGTTATTTATTTATTTTTTCTTTTTGGAATTATTCGGGAACTTTTGAATAACTTGAATTTACGAATTATTTGATTCGAGTCATGAATCGAATATAGATATTCGATACAAATAATTCGTAAGTTCAAATTAATCGCACACCCTTAGTTTAAAGCGGTTTGGCACTTAAAATGTTTTTAGGGCTATTGGTGATGGCACAAAGAACATGTTTAAAGAATAGCTCTAGTTGTAGATCCTTAAAAATATGGCACTTAGAACGCTTATAATTTCCAATCGCCAAATAAGCCTAGTAAGTAACTACGGTTACTGACTTTTGAAACTAATGTAATACATTTTTGTGCAGGTGTTTTTTTCAATAAATAGTGCCCAAAGTATAGTTTCACTATTAAAAATATATTACCAGGGTGTTACAGAATAATATGCTATTCCTTAAAGGTTTTAATCCTTTGGTGATTTTAAGAAGAAAAGTTCAAATAAAGATATATCCTAAACCATTTAACTTTTAAGGTACAGGGTGTTAAAATCTTAAAAAATAAGTCGTTTTTTCCTCATAACTTAAATAACTCCCTAGACATGTTTATAAAATTTAACACACACCCTCTGCTTATCAACAGCTATTTTTCAAAGTGAATGATTGTTCTTAAAGCTTTAGCAGTGACGCCCGTATAGGAACGTAGACTAAATATTTTTTAAAATTATATATACGCCACTGCTTTTCCGCAAAATAATAAAACATACATTTTTGACTTTTTTTGTTCGACATGCAATTTTCGCGAAAAAAAAATGTGTGGTTAATTGTTGGTATAAAAATTAATTTTTTTCTATCATATGTAATGTAAATTATGTTACCGATAAATTATAAAAATTCTAATTCTAGAAGTGTAGGGGTACTTTAATATAACATTTTAACACCCTTTAGCTCAAAAGGGATTTAGGACATAGCTTTATTTAAACTTTTCTTCTCAAAATCAACTAAGGATTAACACCACTAAGGATCAGCATCTTATTCTGTAACACCCTGTAAATAATTGGGAAAAATTTGAGATTTTGTAATCAATAAAGTTTAATGTAGGACTGGGCACAATTTTGCCCACCATGCAGAAGTTTAAGGTGGCCACCTCTGTACAGGGTGTCCCAAATTTAAGGCAATCACTTGGGATTTGGAAACCGTAAGAGATACAAAATTGGTTTAATTGGGGCGAAGTTGCGCAATTAGGACTTTATTAATGAACCATTCTAAAATTTAAGAAATTTCGTAAAGATTTTAGAGATATCTGTAAAAAACAAAATTTGCTATTTAATTTAAATTTTTTTGTGTTGTTTTGCACCATTTAATTTTTCTTAACAACCTTTATCCAACATAGGTTATTTTAATTTATCGTTTTATGTATGCAAAAATTATTTCCCATTGTGTAAACAACAACTCAAGATCTTAATCATACTTTGTAGGTTGAATACGTCGGAATTTTACGCGTTTAATCTAGTTTATGTTACAGCGACATTAAGTAACCACTAAACGACTGCACAATCTTGCTACATCTTGTATAACTAAATTTAACATAAAATACAGGCTCGTTTTTTGTATAATTACGGTTTCACTGATCCTTTTCTTTGTTTATAGTAAAGAATAAAAAATGTACTTGTTTTGTTTAAAAAAAAGTTTTTTTTGTTAAAAGTTAAACTCCAGTTATAATTTATTCTAGACCTTAAAATAATGGTTTGTAAATACACCATATAATAAAAAATACATAATCTCTTGTATTTTTCTTTTCAGCACACTACAAAGGAACGAGAAATCCTGTCGAGGACAGTGCCAGAATTTATTATTGGATATTCAGATTTTCGAGATTCTGAACCAATTATAATAATATAAGAAATCTTTATACGTTGAAAAACAAGGATTATTTTACGTCAAAACAAAATAAATGTTGATTTTTTTATTCGTACGTCTAAAGAAGGTTTTTTTTAAGTAAATGCGCAGTTGTTTTTCTATGTATAGATATGTCATCGTTTTATGTGTTTTGTTGCATGTCCACATGGAAATTTTCCTTTTATACCCGAAAAAGGTTAGTCCTTAACAGATGACCATAATGGTTTGGACAGGACTATATGGTATTTTGAGGAGATAAAACTATAGAGCTTTACATTCTTAAGTAGAGATGATGCATCTGTTTTACCAAGGTCCATACTGCGGAACACTGCAAAAAAGTTAAAATGGTGTCAAAAAGGTTAGGTATTTTTAGGACTCCAATCAGCCAAATATTACCTGAGCCTATAAGGATATTCTTCTTATTTTTCTTTTCTTTCTGGCGTTGGCTGCCATTTACCGAAGATATTGAGACACCCACCTGCTTTAATTATTTGGAGGCATAAATAAATATTTCTAAGCACCAAGTTTGGGCCCAATAGTAGAGCTTTAAATATTTTTGGCAAAAGATTTAGTCATGGCTTCGACTATATGTTTATCTCTGTTTGCGACTTTCCATTAGGCTCGATCAGTACTACTTTGCCGTAAAACTGGGGAATATAACACGAATACTGGTTTTCATACTAGTACAAGTAATGGAAATCAACCCTTAATGATATACACATAATAAAAAAGATAATTGGTCTTAAGAACATACTAAAAATACAATTTATACACCAAACAGATGAGTTAAACAAATATTAAATACTTTTGTTTATACAGAAATAACTTACGTTAGAAAATTGGTATTTCGAAATGCTTAGAATATAATAGTGAACTAATACTTGGCCCACAGATTATCGAGGATTCTTGTGCTGACGTTAGTAGTTAGATAAACACTGTTCTATGACATAAGATTTTAGGTACTTAAATTGTGTGTAGTAGAAGTAAGGTAGTACTTGTACAAAAAGTAAATATGTAATAATTTTAGCTGTCAACTTGTTACAATAACGAAATTTATAACTGGTTGTTGACAAAAAGAGCTTTAATTTTTCAGGTAAATTCCTATAAATGATGTCGAAAGTAGGTGTGATACCTTTAATTTATAAGAAAAAAGTGTAATAAAAGAATAAATAAGTTGTAGATAATACCTGTACATGCTTGGGTGAGGTGTGTAGTTATAAAAAGGTTTAAATAAACAAGGTCAAATCAAAGATACGTATTTAGCTTGTGACATTCAAAAATATTTTAAGAGAATGGATGAAGCAAAGCATTTACCTTTCCACTTCCCACTATTCTGGGTGAAAAAGAAAAACAAGATAGACACAGACTTAAAAATAATTAAAAACACAAAAAAATATTTAAAATAAATTCAATAAATTTGTACAGTTAATATTAAATAATATATTTTACATATTAAAATTTATATTGTTTTATTTTTATTATCAAATCTTCTTTGACTTTCCTGCAGCAAATGATGTAGTGCCGTGTATCGTTCAGTACATTCTAGACATACAAAGGTAAAATAATTTGGAATACCTTGCAATTCATTTACTTTGAAGTTACACATTGGACAAGAAACTATGGTATGCACAACATAAACATGTAGCTTTACCAACCATTGTTACTGTAATGACAGGCCAATCGTCATCTTCTACACAAAATAGACATAAATTTAGTTTACGTTTTCTGGACATTACGATATAACCAAAGCGGCAACCAACTAACTGATTACTTGGTCCAATAAAAATGACGGTTCGTTTTTCTAGTAGCAGCAGTAGCAGCAGCTTTTTTATTATTTTTATTATATATTAATAGCTTTATCACAAATCCTTAGCTGATTATGGTTTAATAACTTCTATATTTTATTTTGTTATAAAAAGAATAGGTCAAATTAAAGATAAAGGAGTTTAAATCCTAGAAAATAAGGTTATTTAGTATTCAATGTATAGTGTTAAACATTTGCAAATTATTTTAATGAAAAATTACTATTATTATTAAATAAAATTTGGTAATAAATATTGTGTCCTGAAAAATAATTTAAAATAAAACCCATAAACAATACAAGTAGTATATTTAATATTTATTGGAATCACAAATTTTAATTAAAAAAAAAACTAATTTTGCGTCAAAACAATTAACCATTATTTAACATTATACACTGGATATTAATTAGTCTTATCTACTATGATTGATCTGTTTTATCTTTAATTTAACTTATACTTTCTTCCTATTAATAATATAACAAAACGTAGATTTAATAAATCAAGAAATCCGTTTAACCGGAAAAACAAAAAGGCGAATACGGGGTGGACACAATTAACATGTTTATTATATTTTAAATAATATTATTTTTATTTAACTTTTTAACAATATAATTTATAGAGGATACTAATGAAATTCTTCCTCCATCTTTCGCTTGCTTCGAATATGAGCTCTGGTGAACGTATAGCATATGTATGCTTCTACCATATATTTGCAAGAAGAATATTTCCGTCCCTCAATAGTTCTATTGGTTGGAAAAATGCGATTGTACCATTATCCAAGTCGCAAATGCGATTTTCAGATCGTGTGGTACGATAATATCGTTCAGTAAACGGACAATTTCTAGAATTCAACCATCCATCACAACTATAGACATATTGAATACATTTGCTTTATCTACACGATTTTGAACTTTTTTATCTTAATTTGACCTTGCCTATTCATAACTTTTTATAATTTTAAACCTCACCCAAGCTATGCGTGTACTGGTGAGATCCACAACTTTAATAAAGAAATATATAAGTTACAAATTAAAGGTGTCACAGCTATTTTATACCCTATTTACAAAAACTTCTCTAAAACATTAAGGCTCTTTTTGTCAATAACCACTAGTAAATTACGTCATTGTCGACAATTTACAGCTTAAATTTTTACACGTTTACTTCTTGTACATCTACAACCCTATTTTTCTACAAACAACATCCACTTATGTTTTAGAGACCAGTGTTTACCTAACTACTGAGGTTGAGTTTTGCGATACAAGAAAGAAATTACACTTTTGTGATTCACCATAGCATCACTACAGATTGGCCCAAATAAAGGTGCTGGTGCCGATGGACTGACGCCATAATGGGTTAATTTATGTGACACTGTGTTGACTAAGTCCCTTTGCATGATAATTTAGAAATCCATTGATTTAGCAAAATTTGCGGCTCTTTGAAACGAATCCCGTTATCCTTCCGTAAATCATCTTATTCTAACTAATATCCTTTTTCTTATAAAATTTGGGCTAAATGGCATAACATCATGAATAACTCAGCTGTTTAAAATTTCTTACGGCATAGGTATGTTTTCGAATAACTGGAAAGCTGCACGTGTTCAACCTTTTCCCAATAAATTATCTAAAAATCTAAATTATTGAGAAAAACACAAATTTTGCATGAGAGGCACTATGTAACTGGTCACAACTGATCCATACCATTTTCTGTTCTTAGTTCTTCGTATTACACAACCAAAACAAGTCTCCTGAGTTTCTAGTGGAATCACAGATGTAATATCCAGAACGTTTAACCCGGTCTGGGATAATGGGCCTCTCAATAAACATGTTTTCTACGTTCTTCTAACTTTACTCTGTTCTTGGCTTTTCGTATTCTTTCTAATCATCATATATCAGTTATTGTGGATGAGCACTCTTCAAGCTTTTCCTAGTAAATGCTGGGTGGCCTCAGGGCTAAGTACTGGCACCAACTTTGATTTTCTTGACCTTTATCACCTTCTCTCTTCCACAATCAATTCCATTTATAGTTTTGCTCATATCTCGTTTACTTAAATTTTCGAGTTCGCAAGCCAATCTTTAAACATGATTTGAAAAGTAAACACAGAGCGGTGCAAGTATATTTTTACAGAAACCCAATTTAATATTAAATTTGGGCGCCAAAAACCTTGTTCAATCCCAAAACACAATGTCCCATCCTCAATGTATAACCGGCCAGGTTCTGCAAAGCAAAAACACATTTAATCTTGTAGGGGTCACATTTTAGAATAACGTTAACGGCATAGACCCTTTATTTCTATAGCCACGGCGACTTTAGAAAAGCTTGAATTTCTCTTTGGAACCAAAAGTGTTTTTCTCTTCTAACCTATACACTTTGTGAAAATCCCAAATTCGACCCTCTCTGGAACATTCTAGATTTCACATTCTGAACTGTAAATCCTGCTACTAGTGAAGGCTCTTTTTCCCTCCGTCCGCGTGCGTCCTAACAAAATTCCACTTCCCTCGCTTAAGCCACACACGGCACATTAGTAGTTAGGCTTTTAGCTTGCGTGAATTGTCTAAAAATAAAAAAAATGTTGTTTCTGATATTTAAAAGAAAAAGCAGAATTGAACAACCGATATCAGGAAATTAGTAACTTGTTTAAAGCCTTGTTTTAACGGTAATAGGACCCTTGTGAAAGTGCTCTTATGATAGTAACCTCGATAGTCCTATTATGAAATTAAGGTGTCTATACGTATAAAAACCATAACGATAGTAACCAATATATTATTATTATTATTAATGTAGAAAGTCCTGATAAGGGTAGCAGAATTTCTTTAGCATGGTCCGTCTTTGCTCTGTTTTTAAAATCGGGAGAACTTTTTTTCTATAAACGAGAAAACCTTTCATATTCTACCAAAAAATGTATTATGTCAAATTGCCTACGGCTTATTCTAACTTTCTTTGCAGTTTCTACAATTATTTTTAAGATTCATTGTAAAAATCACGTATCACCTGCAATTAATAAACAAAGGACAACTTTTATCATGAAACTTACGCCGAACGAAAAACTTGATAAGCGAGAAAGTGCTAAAGTACTATCACGACAGCATGATAGCTACTATCGAGCTATTTACATAGTGATAGTTCACGATAGTTTATGTGACAGTCACTATCATGATAGCAACTATCGCAAAAACTATCACCGTGAAAACTTGTAGAATCTCTAAAACTTGCGTAAATAATTGCGGAAGCGCAGATTATTGCAGAGTAGAAGTACATGGTGTTTTAGAAATGTTTAATTTTTGAGGAAACTTGACTTGCCACTAGCTTACTACACCACCGCGACGTCTCTTGCTTATCACTTCAGTGCGTGCCTGGCCTAAGAAGATCTATTTTTGAATTTTTGTATAGCGCTTATAAAACAAATTGGGCATTTCGGGGTTACAAAAACACCGTTAAAAATTACAATAAATATTTTGGATAATCCGATTTACCTTATTATAAATTGTTACTTTTTAATGATCAATATTTATAGTCTATCCAAGCTATGTTAATATCCCTATGGCAGTTAATTTCGTTTCTCAGATTTAAGTTGGCTGTTTGTACTGGAGAAAGTTCTTAACTTTAAACATCTTTACAAATATGCTGTATAGATTTCATTGCTAAATATAACTTAACCAGTATTTTTTTGCCTATGACCCCATGGCTGGCATAATTGTAAAAGCTTAATGTTTAACTATATTATTTTATTGAAAATTATCATTATTGTTAAGTCACATATAAGTTTTAAGTGTACCACTGGATAACAAATGTTAATCAACTGATTCTAGTGACGTTTATTTTTTAGGCTAGTCATTTAAAATATGTTAACTTAGACCATCGCCTTCTAGTTGTTAGAATTGTACCAAGTACAATTATTCAAAACATCTAGAAGGTGGTGACTTAGACAAACTATACCTGAAAGTGACTTGTCTCACTGTCGTACATAATTTAATTTTCTGGGGTAAAGTAATGCAATGCTTTTTACATTGTCTTAATATCTAGCATATTGTATATATCTAATAATATAATTTTCAGACCTGTTAAATTATTTAGGAGTTTCTAAGGTCGGTAATTACCCCTTTATTCACCCCTTCCCCTAACTACGCCAGTGACTGTTCCTTGCCTGATATTGCTCATTTTTTACTTTTAAAGATAATGTACTATACAGGGTAGCTCACTAGTCAGGCTTGGCAAATAAATTTAACGACCTTTTTCTTCGGTAATCCGATTTAAAAAAAAGATAGTTTTCTAGATTAAGATAAAATTTCTTTTATCATTTCCTTTTTAGATAAAGATAAGGTTTTTGTTAAAGTAAATAATGTTATGCATTTTTGAAATCATGTCCATTTAAAGTTTGAGTAAATTATACATAGCGTTACACTGTGAGAAGTGTCAAAATAAAATAAAGCACCATATGCAAAATTTTATGCCAAATCCAGTTTAATTTTAAAAAAACACATAGGTATTTTTTTTTAATATTCTGTATATACAAAAATATTTTTAGACAAGGTTTGGAAACCCTACACCCTTTTATTGTGACTTCATGTTATATTTCGTTTAACAAGAGCAACACTTCAGTACCTCAAACTGTTGGGCCACCCTGTTTATATTTATTGATTGGTTAAATGTGAATATTTAACCTAGGTAGTGTAGGTGTGTAACGCTAGATATTTTTATATAGTTTTCTTATGCTTTTACTTTTATACTACTGTGTTCTGAAACACAAGAGCTTGGCGTCTTATTGTTATGTGTATCCTATCATAATTGTATTTATTAATTTTTTTATACATAAAATATATTAAATAAAGACATTTTATAGAAAATTAGTTTTTATTTATCTACACCAAAACGAGGCACATAGATATCTTACGCCAGAAGTGTGAATTAGTTTAAATTTTTGTTTTTGGATATCGTCAAAAGTTTTTATTTTAAAAAAATGGTATTTGAAAAACACGGTGCATATAATTCTGATGGTCGACTTTAGGGAAAGTACTGTTTTATCCTTTCCCTCAAAATACATTTATTTAAACAATATTTTACAATAATTTACACTTACTAAAGTGCGGACAATCACATTTGGAGCAGGTTGTTTAAAATAAAACTCTTTTAAAAGTATATTGTGGCGAGCAGTGGTGTAAAGGCTAACGCGTCAGCCTCTCACCGCAGCGATCCGGGTTCGAATCTCGGAGTCGGACATCGGATTTTTCATTGCTCGTCACCTCACAGTTGGCAATGGCAAACCACTGTGTAGTATTCTGCCATTTCTAGGTAGTACTTATTTAAAAATAACGTCCGTGGTGGCGCTACCGCGTTGTCTAAAAGGTGCTGTGAAATGTAAAAACTGCATGTTTCAGTGCTTGGATAACGTTGACGGAACACGACAATAATGGGTAAACATCCAGTAACCCGGCACTCACGGTACACTGGTATTTAGGCATAAGCCTTCGTGAGATGTCATAAAGATAAAAAAATAAAAAAAATATATGTAGAAATTTTTGTATGTTTTCTGCTATTCATTAGAGAAACGACTTCGTAAAGTTCATCAGCTGTTCACGTTTTGTGCCTATCTTCATGTCTTTGGACGTTGCCGTTATTACAAATTTAAGGAAAACACTGTATCTGTTTTTAGACTACAGTAAAAAGCACCGGATACTAACTAGAACCGGTAAATAAAACTGTCACATTGGGATGGTCATGGTTACTTCTAGTTAGTTATACAGTCCGGAAAGGTGAGGTCAAAAATGATGGGGGTGATAGAATGAGCCAAAAATAATGTTAGTATTTTAATTTTATATAAAAAAATTCTATGGCACTTCCTTAGTTAGTTATACAGTCCGGAAAGGTGAGGTCAAAAATGATGGGGGTGATAGAATGAGCCAAAATAATGTTAGTATTTTATATTAAAAAAATTCTATGGCACTTCCTTAGTTAGTTATACAGTCCGGAAAGGTGAGGTCAAAAATGATAGGGGTAAAAGAATGAGCCAAAATAATGTTAGTATTTTATATAAAAAAAAGTTCTATGGCACTTTTTAAGGAGTTATTATTGCCTTAAAGATAGAATTAAAAAAACATATATAACTTTTAAATGGTTACTACAATGTTAATGATATTTTAGTAACTTAATTAATTCATACAAATTATTTTTTCCATAAAAAAATTATTGCGCTGTAAGTCATAATTATACAGGGTAAGACGATTTTTTGTTTGTTTATTGTATGCATTTTTTACATAGGTGAACAATTTGACATTTTGTTTTGTCCGTTTGATTCCTTCATCATTTTTGTACAAAAAAGGTATACCTTGTTTAAATCGATATCTTGGACCGTTTTTCATAAAATGCGATTTTAAATCCAGACATTTTGTATGTAATAATAAAATCAATTTATTTAGAAAAATATTAAAATCTGGTAAAAATATTTAAAAACGGTGTTTGTGGGCCCTTTAAACTTAATGATACAAATAAAAAAATACATAATTTTACCATATTTTAATAATTTTTGCAAAAAATGATTTTTTTATTACATAAAAAATGTTGGTATGTCTGGATTTAAAATGCGATTTTATGAAAAGCGGTCCAGGATATTGATTTCAATAAGATATACCTTTTTTGGACAAAAATGATGAAGATATTAAACAGTCAAAACAAAATGTCAAATTTGTCACCTGTGTTAAAAATGCATACATTAAACGAAAAAAATTCGTCTCTCTCTATATATTTATAACTTACTTTGCAATTATTTGCCTATGGAAAAAAGCATTGGTATAGGTTAATCCAATTGCCCAAATATTATTTATATTGTGTCAAATGGGTTAAATGAAAAACATTTTTTTAAGTTCTAATTTTGAAGGTCAATAACTCCCTAAGAAAGCGTGATAGAACTTTTTTATATATGCAGTTCACTCTATCACCCCTATCATTTGTGACCTCACCTTTTCGAACTGCATATTTCTTTTTAATTCGCTTTATTAGGAAATTAAAAAAAAAAACATTTAACTAACCAGAGCCAACCATGACCCCTCCCAAAGTGACAGTATTGCATGAGAGTCTATGGCGCTTCCAATTAATCAAATTACCGGTTTTGGTGCTTTTGACTGTAGTCATCCATTTTAAACTTTTTGCATTCGAGTTGAATATGTTTTAGCTTTTTTTTTTAATAAGATTTAACGTGCCCAAAAAGCAGGTTTTAATACGTTTAATTCAATATCCATTTTTATTCCCCCTTCTTTTTTAAAATTGTGTACAAATAGAGGTGGGAATATAGTGAAAATAAGGTTAGTTTTTTGTTATTGGGCGTCGCCCAATTTTAAAACTTGCAAATTGAATGCAAGAAAAAGAGTGTGACGAAAACTTTAAGAATATTGGCACAATCTGACAACGCCGTTACTGTCTGTCACAAAACGTCCAAGATATTAATGAGTTTCACTAATTAGACGCAACCAAAAGTTGATTTTAGCTGATTTTAGGATGAAATAAATCTAAAACATTAAACTTACCAGTTAAAGTATGTACTTTTTAATGAAATCCTTAAAGTCGACCATTACCAAATTAGCTCTCTCTTTAACGTTACGAAATTCTACATATTATTATTTCGATTTATTACCTCCAAAATGCATTATTGCTGTAGGTTCAAGGCAACCGACTTGTCCAGCCATGACCAGAAATAATTTTTCCGGACATTTATCTTTTCCGTTGCTTTAATATTTGTAAGTATTTAATATTTACAGCCCCCTAGCCATGATACCTTTAAAATTTTGACCAACAAAGAAAAATAAGTTCTTAACCTTTTTGAAACACATTTGTTCCGTAACACCGCGTATAAAAACACGTATCGTCGTTTTTATACCTTTATTAACAATAAAACGTAACTATGGTGGAAATAACGACAAAATCTTTAGTTGTCAATGTCATGAAGTTTACAGTACAACGTTTAAAAATCTATACTACTTGAACGGAGGTTTCCGTCGCCTTTTTATAGTATGGTGGAAGAATGATCTAGAATTTTGGAGAAATATCGCGAAAATTCCATAGTACAGGATGGCATAAAAGTTGACAATTGACAATTCGGGCGTTTTCGGAAACCTTCGTTATCACGAAGCTAAAACTAACGACTTAAATTAGAAGGTTGGTCCAGTCGAGTGTTTAAAAGCTTATAACTTTGATGCACAAATTTTTTAAATTTATTAGAGGGTTACGTTTAAAAATATTTAAAAGCAGAAAATCAAAAGCAAGTCACTTGAGTATTACTTTAGAAGTTTTTAACCGAAGGAAGCGAGTAGAAGAAATAGGAGAGTTGAGTCCGTCCTCCGTAGGAGCTTATTATCTCAAAATCTCAACTCTCTCGTCAACAATTATTTAGGGATTTTGCGCAATGCGTTATTTAGGGCGTGGCCCCTACTATCTGTCAAACCATAAATGTCATCTGTCAAATGTCACCTGTCACCTGTCATATGTCAAAAACCACGTTACTTAGAAAATGGCCGCCATGCGCAGGATACTTGCGCTATGGTCATAAATTGATCTGCGCAAACGTTGCTTTTCGACGAACACTTTTTAAAACAATTCAGATGGTTATCCTTCCTTCCAACATCTATAAGCATAGGCATTGAATCAGCCTTACGCGGTAAACATTATGTACGGTAACCGTTCTGAACTTTGGGTTTCGGCAATAGGGCAAGAAAAAGTTGTAATAGGCAGCTAATTGTAGATGCTCTTAACATCCAAGATCCTGATGATCCAGAAGATATTAGTACAACCCGTTAAATATAAAAATTATTTACAGTTTATGTATACAGGGTGTTACAAATTCGATGCTTAGCATTGCTATCTCGGTAATTATAAGAGATAGAGGGCTAAATAAGGGCAAAGTTGCGCATCTTAATGCTAAATAACTGGGCGAAGAAAAATTTCAAAAAATGTCGGTTCATTTCGGAGATATTATCAGAAAAAAACAAAAAAGCTTAAATTATCATTTTATTTTTTAAGGCCCTGTTAGTGATTACTTTTAAAGAACCAATAGCAGCTTGCTCAATGGCAAGAAAGAAGAAAAATCTTGTGCATTAGAGACATTTTATCTTTATGCATATTGGCCGTGTGCCAAAATTTTATTAAAAATATGTGAAATGGTCTTGAAAATATTATAGAAAGAATATATCCTTCCAAACTTTACCACTTTCACCATAAACTTCCCTTCTCTTTCCGTACCAATGAGATGTACAGTAATATAGCAACACAAAGTAATTGTTTCATGCATTTTGTAACCGTACATCTGAAGAAGCTCCCCAAAGTGTCCACTTCGGCCTTTATCCCTGAAGGTATGTTAAATATGCCGGCTACTTTTTAGCACCCACGGTAATAAGTCTTAGACATCAAGCTTTTATGGATATCGAAAGAAAACAAACCCTGCATTTTGTAGTAAAAAAATTTTGATTAAAAAAAACCTAATTAAATTGAAAGCACCTGGTTTAACCAAAAGAATTCGCTGTAAGTCATCATTTTAATCGCCCGCCAACCAGAACTGCATGAGACAAAGAAAAGCGGTTTAAAAGAATTGAACTTACGAGTTTCGGTAAATTGATAAACCCAGTTGCGATGCAAACTGCAAAAATGTTAGAATAAATTGCGGTAAACTTCTTGCAAATTCATCCTGGCGCCTGTAGAAACACCTGTAGCTTAGTGGCGCTGATCACGGATCTGAAAAAAAATTTTTAGTCGGATGGATGTTTGCCTGAATGTCCATCATTAAAGTTGGCATTTGGAACTAACCTCATTTTCACCCTTTATTCCCCCTTCTTTTTTTGGCATACAATTCTTGGATTTGCTAAGTTAAAGGTAATCACACAATATTTGATTTTCACCTTTTAAAACCTCGTTTGGCTACCCCGTATTTTACACTTTTTTTGGAATTAAGCTACAGCTTCGCTTTCAATCGTTTTTAATCGTAGCAGAAATATGGTGGAGGCGGTGGAGCAGTGAATGCACCAGGCTGCAACGTTTTTAAAGGGACCCTTCCCAATTTATTTGATAAAGGTGTAAAAACATAGAAACACGGGGTTTAAAAGGTGAAAATCAAATATTGTGGCGCCACTTTAGCTTTAAATCAAGAATTGTGTGCAAAAAGAGGGTGAATAAGTGGTGAAAATAAGGTTAGTTTAAATGCCAACTTTGATGATGATTATCTCTGAAACCAAACATTTCCGACTAAAATTTCGTTCAGATCGTGATCAGCGCCCCAAAAACCCAACATACAAATTTGGTTAAAATCGGGGTTACGGACACTTTCTGTTACAATTACCGTAGTTTTTTTGTACATTTGTCTCATAGGGAATAATCTTTTTGTACTCTTTTCTCGTGTGAACAAGATCGTTTGACTAGGTAAGGTTGCCTCGTAAGCCTTGCAACATGGCGGACCATACGTCACATATGTATTTTGCTCATTATTTAATGAAGTTTTAACAGTGTAGCTTTGTGTTTTTGTCAATATTAAAGAAATACTTTTAAATACTGTTAATTCCAGTTGTTACCGTAACTTCTAAAAAGGTCGTAAATAAAATTTAAGTTGCACAGAGAGCCATGAAAAGGTCAATGTTAAGTGACAGAGTCTCGAATACGAGACTTCGCCAACTGTCTTGAGTGACTGCTGAATTAAGCGAATTACAAAGTTAAAGTGGAACTGGGCTGGACATGAGGCAAGAACAACTGATGGACGATAGACAAGACTGATTCTCGAATGAAGACCACAAAAAGATGCCTTAGGAAGTAGATGTCGTCCACCTACACGATGGACAGATGACATCAAACGAATAGCACTAACTGGATATGTGCAGCACAAGATCGACAGCAATGGACTAGACTACGGGAGGCCTATGTTCAACAGTGGACACAGACAGGCTGATTGATGATGATCAACTCTAAAGATTTGTATTTATAGCGTCATTTTGTAAAAGGATGGAGGTTTTTTTCTATAAACCAATGCCTATAGGTAAACCCCTATGAAAAAACTTATAGGGCATGTTTTTTAAGCATATTTTTGACAAAAATACCTTTATTTTTTTATTTAAAAAGTATCATTTTATGGAAAATTTAATTTCCTACAACTTTTCTGTTGACCACTACTTAGAAAATGTGCGTATTTTTCGACCTTACCTCAAAAAACTGAAAAGGGGATATTTTCACCCTGTTCTTAAAAACGCACCCCTCTAAATGGTAGCACTCCGCGGTTTTTTCATATTTGAGGGTCCATTTATCATATAAAAGAATAAACCCCTTTAACGTTGTAGTTACTTTTTAAAGTACATAATTAATAGCCCACAGTTTGTCCTCGTGTGGACTTTACAATAGGACAAATGAACCAAAAATTTACGTTAAGAAATTTATTTTGTTTTGTACAGGGGCTTCAAAACTACAAAAATGTGAATATAAACCAAGACAAAACTACCCTAATTTTTGATAATTTGGTAAAATGTTGAATAAAAAAAGGATCCTATATCTGAAATTTCACATAAAATAAACCAAATGTTGTTTTTAATGTCATATTTCTTAAATTATGTTTTACACCTTTTTTACGTAATTTACCTAGTTTTAATAAAAATAAATAATTGATGTCAAAGTTTGTCAAATATATTTAAATACAAAAATATAAAACTAAGTAAATTAGGTAAAATAGGTGTAAAACTTTAAAACAATATGATACCATAATTTTTTTTTTTTTGTTTATTTCTACAAAGGTAATTTTGTCTTGGTATATTTTTATATTTTTGTAGTCTTTGGAGCCCCTGTACAAAACAAAGCAAATGTGAATATTGTATTTTTTAAGAAGCATAAGCAGTTGCTATACACGACTTTCTTAAATATTAAAATTTTTGGTTCATTTGTCCTATTGTATTCGTGGACATACTGTATACATACGATAATTATAAACTACCTAAAAATAATTTTCTTTCAGGTAAGTTCTAAACCTACTACCTAATTAAATATTAATTTGGAATATTACTCCGGTAAAAGTATTCTGTCCAATTTGGATCATGCAAACACTGCCCAAGATCGTTTGACCTAGTCAAACGATCTTGAACACTGCCTAGCTCTCTCAGTACCTAGCCGCCGACAGTGTTGCAACATTGTAAAAACTCACCCGATCAGCTAATATACCCTCTTGAGGTTTCTGTTGATATAATTTCTAACGATTATTTTCTACTACTCTCTATTTATTAATTGTCAAAATAACAATACAGTCTAATAAAGTAGGTATTTCTTTACGAAGAACTCAACCCCAGTTAATATTAAAGGCTTTTAATAAAAAAAAAAGATTAATGGTTATGTAATGGCTTGAAAAGTAATTTTTACATAAAATTTAAAATAAGTCAAAAACGGTTGAGCTTAGGTATAGAACACTATTTATAAAATATGTTAAGAATTGTACGCAGAATCTGAAAAATAGTGATTATACTAATAAAATAATAACATATAGGGTGTTCAGTTTAAAATAGGGAAGTTGACATTAACTTTTGGTATAACCGGAAGTGGTAAAACTGTTAAAATATTTTTGTTGTATGTCCCCACTGACTTTATATTGTTTTCAAATTTTTAAAATTTTTCAAGGTCTTCTTTTGGAAAATCGATCGCAGAAGTTTCCGGTGGGAGACCGTGTATACAAATTATTAAAGCTGGCAAACAAAAAACTTCATATATTTAGATTACTGTTATTTTCCATTCGTGGTCTTTTTTAGTTTGTTCAACATTTTTTGATTAATTTAGAAAGATAAATGTTGTTTAATTTTTAAATGCAGTACGTCATATGAAAATTGTTTTATTGTTGACATTTCTTCTTTTTGGTTAAAAAACTAAATAAAAAAATATATCAAGTAAGCATAAACAATATCACAATATAATATGATTGCTGAAAATATTACATGAAAAAAAATGAGTTAAAAATGTTTTTTACAATCAGATGATTAAAACTTAAAGATTTCTTTTTCTAAATATAAATAAAAATGACATTTTCCTTTTTTACTGTATACTCTTATATTTTAATTTATCCATTTTCATACAATTTCCTGTATACCAACATTTGATTAAAAAATTCCCTTTTAAACCAAACCACTAGTTTAAAGGCTCATTACAGAACAAACGCATTGAAAAAACATTTGAATCGGTATGGACGGCTGTTGAATTTAAATTGTTTTGTAAAGGAAATAAATGTGTAAATAGCTGTAAAAATCGAAAATGAGTAGGCATTACAACTTTGATTATAAAGTGAGCGCCAATTTTAAATTTTTTAATCAAATATTAAACATTTTTTGTTTGCAATCACTTTTACTTATTCTTTTATTTAAAAATCGATATTTATATAAGAGTAAATGGCAGGTTAGGGAAATAGTTGAAAAATAGATCGATATCTTTTACCGTTTCTCAAAAAATCGCATTTTAAAATCGTACAAACCAACCATTTCTAATGTAATAAAAACTCCATATATTTTATGACATCATTAAAAATTATTATAACAGTGTTTATTTGTACCATAACGTTCAAGATGCACATACTGGGTTAGTATAAAGTACTGCAGCTCTTAAATATCCTAAAAACCGCTAAAGCTACATTTACCAAATTTGGTATCTGAAAAGTATCGGGGATGAAGAATTTAATAGTAATATCGGCAACGTTGCCAGTTTTTCCTGTTTTGTGCTACACAAATCTTTTCATATTTTTAATTGGAATTCCCTATTTATTTGCATAAAAAAAAATTGCGCAGGCCAAATTTAATAAGTTCACAAATTATCAAAATTAAATTTTTACCAGCAGCTAAGATATGATAACACCACATATTAGGTAAAAAGTTCAGATGCGTTAAAATATCTCCAAAACCGCTTAAGCTGCCTTTACAAATTTTGGCCATTAAGGGTTTTGGGGCGGGTAGAATTAATCAGTAATACTGTCATTCTTACCAGATTTTTCAGTTTTGCTGTACATTTAATATTTTAAAAGATTGCCCCATTTATTTTAATTGCAATAAAAGAAGCGTACAAACTTTTAAAATATCCCAAATATAAATCTTTACCAGCTACCGAGATATGACAACGCCACAATTTTATTAAAATTTGGCAAAAATGCTGATATTACTAAAAAATTAGGCATGCAGAAAAATCCTAAATACCGAATTTTGTAAACATAACTTTAGCGGTTTTGGAGATATTTAGGCACTAAGTTACTTTTGCTAAAAGTGTAGTGTATTTTATCTCGGCAACTAATACAGACATAACTTTACAAATTTTGAAACTTACTTAGTTTAATCCGCCTCATTTAATGTAATAAAAATAAATTGGGCATTCCATTTAAAAAACTGAAAAAAATAATTGTAGCACAAAACTGGGCAATCTGGTAACAGTGCCAAAATCACTATTTAATTCGAAATGTCCAAAACACCTTAAATACCAAATTTAGCTACAGCGGCTTTAAAGATAATCAAAAGTAGCTGTACTTTTACTAACCTAGTGTACACCGTTTTTAAGTTTAGGTTTTTAATGATCTTATGATCTTATAAAATAAATGAAGCTCTAATTGGCTACAGATTAAATTATTGTTTTTGATATACGATTTAATAAAAGGCGGTACAAGATATTTTTTAAACAGGTTATTCCTTTTTTATACTTATAAAGGTGTAGGTATTAAGCGGTGAAAGTAAAATGTTACTTCTCACCCTGTATAGTCCCGACATAGTCTCGACTTACCAAACAACCTATGGTAAGAAGCAGTACAAGGTAATTTAGTTACATAAAAATATTAATGATCCTATAGCAACCGTACAAAAGTTATAACATAGTAAATTAAACGACCGAATAAAAAAATTAAATTTACATTTTATATAATTTAAGTGTTTTATTAGTAACTATTTTATAAATTTTAATTGAAAGTAGTGCTTAACTCATATTTATTGATATAATTTTTGCAATGTATTGCTTTTTTCAATAGTTTTTCAAGTGATTCAAAGCGACGTGTTTCCTAAAGTTACTCTTGGTCCCCATGCAACAATAGTGTTAATAACTTCATATTAGTAAAAACGCTTCTATTTAATTGCAGTTTAAAAAATCAATATATGAGTATACCACCTATTAAGAAAAAATATGCTGTAAATAATTGCGACCAATCGTTTTTTTTTCATTATAACTGCGGCCTCAGTCGATCAGGTTTCGTAAAGAAAGTGGTTGGATTTAATGTTTGTCCGTCAGACAACCAGTAGAAATACTGTTAGTAATTAATATTTTAATAAATTATGGTGTTTAAAATGCTATTTGATCTTAATTTTTTTTGACAATCCACAAAGTGGGAAATTCGGAGTCTGTCAAGTGGGACCGTATAGGGATGCATACGTACGGCACCTTTAGTTTCTTTGTTGGGAACCGTGAGTAAAGGAATTATACTGGACAATTCTTGGGAGTAGAAGCCATAAAAGTACCTATAACAGCACGACGATGGGCAAGGGAGGGAAGCCTTTCTGTAAGTGAAGGATCATCAATGAGGCGAACATCTCTTCTTTAAATAAAATCAAAAATGCTTGGAGTTGTGAGGGACGCCATGCCCCAGGTATGAGAACAATATTCCAAAGGAGGACGAATTTGGGACACATACAAAGTGTATAAATTAGAAGGGGAAAAAACTTTTGGCTCAAAAGAGAATTCCAAACTTTTTTGAAGCTACCATGGCCATAGATATAATGTGTTTATGCCAGTTAAGGTTATTCTTGAATGTGACACCCACAAGATTGAAGGTGTCTTTGCTCTGCAAAACTTGGCCGCGTAGAAGTAAAGGATGATTATTTAATGACTCTTTTCGCGACAAGGAACATGAATGTGTTTTGGATGATTAAAATGGACAAGATTTTTGACGCCTCACAATACATACAATAATAAATTAGGATTTTATGAAAGTAATATCTGCATCGCTTTTCGTTTGCTTTCCAAATCAGGTTTAGAGATTGGTTTGAGAACCTAAATACTGGAGTATAGGGGAATATCGTCGGCAAAACTATAAATAGCAATATGGGTTAATGATTGACAAAATAGTTAGCTCTGTTGGTAGAGACCCTACATTTTTATCCTGTGTATTTTGTACATTAGAATTATCTAATGGATTGTTTTGGTTTTATTGTTAAACTGTTTAAAGTGCTCTGCTCATTGCAGATTACAATTAAGCGAGTAATTGTCCATTATTTAAATAAATAAATGTTACAAAAAAGTTTATAAAAATATGAAAAAATAATAAAAGTTGGACAAAAAAGTTGAATGATCCATATACGTACATATGTTTAAACAACATATTATTTGGCTTTTCTCCCGACTAAAATATTTAACATTTTAAGAAAATTAAAACTTTTATACATTTCTATATACTATTCTGCTCTTAAGTTCATTGAACTTTTATTTATAGATTAAAACATTTGTATTATAAGTAACTTAATAATAAATATTTCATTATTTTATTTCTTTTAAAGTAATAATAACTTTTATTATATTGTGTAAGAGCAGAGAGATAATGTATAAAAGTTTTAGTTTTCTTAAAAATGTTAAATAATTTTTTAAATTTTAGTCTGGAAAAAAGCCAAATAATATTTTGTTTTAAATTTAATCTCCCAGAAATCAAATAAAAATCATCTTTTTCATAACTATGTACTTATGTATTTATGAATTAAAAAAATCATGTGTGCGTGAGTTTTTTAAAAATAATTCCTAAATTGTATAATTTAATTTTAAATTTTTGGATCATCCAACTTTATTATAATTATTAATATTTAAAATATTCAAAAAATGTATACGTAAACTGACACATTACCAAAACGATATAATAGTGAAATCAAAGGTAACTAGACCTTTAGTTCAGTTGATGTAGCGTTATTACATGTTCAATGTAATGGAAGTTGTGTAAATTTACAAATATTTCCCCTCAACTTTTGTTATTGTCAGTTGTTATTTTATCACAGCATTCTGGAGCTTAAACTGACAGACATTCAACGTTGTTAATTCATTATTTTTTGTTTAGTGTAGGTACCAAAATTAGATTGGCTCACTCTATTAGCCCTTTCATTTACCACATAACCTTTTCAGTTACCCTGTATTCAGGGGCTTAATTTGGAGGGCTAGGGGAGCTTAGGCCACCCAAGATAGCTATTAGCCCCCAAAATTAATGGGCTTAAGCCTCTCCCCTCCAAAAACCAATGGTCAGTTGAGCCACTACCTATTCACTTTACTAGGTTAAAAAAATTCAGTTGCAATGCACATTGATTTCAAGAGCCAAACCCTTTGCTCTTAAAAGTTCTTTTAACAATACTTTGGGATCCCCCGACAATATGAAACTCCCTCCCGGCAAAAATGTCTAAATCGACACTAAAGTTGAGTAAAAGATAGAAAAATCGCCTAGAGAACTAGGTACTACTCTAAGTCGGGGTAATCCATATCAAATTAAAGGCTTACTTATTTGGTTTATTTACCAGTGGCGGCTCGCGGGTCTAAAAACAGGTGTAATGCAGGAAAGGAAAAAAACGCCTTCACCATTTTAGCAAAATTAAAAATACTCAACTATCAAAAGTCTAAGTAAAAAGTCTTAATATCTAAACTTACCTAAATTTGGTAATTTTCTAGAAACCTGCGGCAACCCCGATTTTAACGAAATTTGGTATACGGGGTTTTTGGGGCGCTAATTACAAATCTGAATTTTTGGCGAAAACCTTTCGTTCTTGAGATACTCATCATCAGACTTAAAATTTAAACTAATCCTATTTTTACAATATCCCCCTTCTTTTTGCACACAATTCTTGATTTAAAGCTAAAGTGGCACACAATATTGGATTTTCACCTTTTAAAACCCCGTTTTTGCGTATTTTACATTATTTTTGCATTAAATTGCATAGCTATACTTTGAATCATTTCAATCCCAGTGTGCCATGAAGCCCTATGTGTATGTATGGTTGCCGCATTATCAATGAAAAGCCACCCAATTTAATGCAAAAATAATGTAAAAACCATAGAAAAACGGGGTTTTAAAAGGTGAAAATCAAATATTGTGCGACACTTTAGCTTTAAATCAAAAATTGTATGCAAAAAGAAGGGTGAATATAATTCTCTAGTTCAAATTTAAACTTTGATGACAAATATCTCAAGAACAAAACGTTTCCGCCAAAAAATCTTTCAGATTCGTGATCAGCGTCCCAAAAATCCCCCGTATACCAAATTTCGTTAGAATCGGAGTAGCCACAGGTTTCTAGAAAATTACCCTAAATTTTATACACCAAATCAATCCTTCTATCTTTTAATATCGCAAACTTATCAATTTTATAAAAATGATTGAGTTTTTATCAGTTCCTGTAGAAGCTCCTTTTGAATTGAAATATTGGCCAAAGATGAAAGTCTATCTTGAGATATAGTGTTTCTTAAGAAAGTTTTTAAACGCTTAAGACAAGAAAAATTCCGTTCCACTAAACAGAATTTATAATTAAAATCCCGAGCACTAAAAATACAGCGTGGAAAAGTGCACTTTACCTAATGGATAATGTTTATTTTATAGTCTCTAAAACAGACAGTGTGCAAAGGCGCTAAGGCTAGCGATTTACCAAGCAGTACACCTGATACTCCCACCCGCGATTCTGGCCGCCGGCAAGTATAGCGTTGTCATGGCCACGAAGCGTCAAAGCGTAAACAAATCCCCGCATGAGGTGTATACTTCGGCCCATTTTATATTTTATATTTTATATTTGCAATACACTTGCTGATCGCGGATTGTGATGTCGCGTTGCCGAGAGCGGAGGAAAGCGACTCGCGCCAGTGGTTAATTTATTTGCTAGATTTTTCATGGCGAATTGTACAAATAAGGAAAAGAAATGAGAAAAATGAATTCAATAATAGTAATATGTTTTTTTTTGGTATTTATTTTTGGTGAAGTGGCACTTCACTTACTACATCTGAATAGCTGCCACTGTTATTTACTGAATGTCCCAAAAATTTGGGGCCAGCTTAGTAATTTATATAATGTAATGTAAAATAACGTATCCCACCTATCGCCAAAAAAATCGAAATATTTTGTTATTTGCCTTGAATCCATCTTAAAACGCGATAAATGCCGGTTTACTATTAAATTTTAAAAGATGGCCACAACTCAATCTGATCTCAACGTTTGACAATAAATAACTCTTAAAGGAGTGACTTAATCGCAAATGCGTAAAAAAAATTTTTGTAGAGCGTAAAATTTTCCATCAGAATATGTAATAAGTATATTTTTTTATCTATTTGTGTCCGAGAAAAAAATGAAAGTAAAAAGTCCAAAGATTCCATTTTATTTAAATGGAAAAAGCAACATAATTTCGGCACGGTTTAAATAAGGAATTACGAGCATTTTTACATTGGATAACTTTTTAGGATATAAACTAAAAGTTCAGGGGGCGATCGCTAAAAAAAAATCTATTTGGGAAATAACGGACACCCTATTACATCTTATTCACAAGATGTCACAATAAAATTAATTTTACACTTTTTAATACTTAATAAATCACTTTTAGTTGTACTGTTTGTTTACAACAACTAACCTTTTACCAGTAACTTTAATTTTTATACCTAATGAACTTGGCAATTGCCTTGCAGCAACGCCATAAACAAAGCAGTATCGAGCAGTATACCTAATGAACTGAAATAAAAGGTGATGCCTGTAAATTCAAAGCTTGGTTTGGGGAACATCGGAGCTATCCGACCCACGTGTGATTTAATTTGCTGGGCATGTTTCAGACCGTACAAGACACGATCGTGCTACGATGTGGGTCTTGTGGGACATCGGTGCGGTTATGTGTGGCCAGACTTTTACCTATACAACACTTAAAGTTTGGAAAAAACGAAACAGAAATAAGTGGGAAAATCTATTTTATTTAAACAAAGAGATATACTCGTACATACATAAAACAATATATTTGGCTTGACAAAAATGCTTTGTATATTTTTAAGGGGCATGAAACGGGCTTTTGAATTTTCCCGAATTAATTTACCCCACTTTTCTCTATCACGGTGAAATCGGGCTCGGTGCGGTTACGTAGCAAAGTACGTACTTTTGTAACTTATGAAGTTAAATTATAACGCGCAAATTGACTAGCGACGAGTCTACTCACAAAGACGTTGATTTTTGTGACAGTGATAGTTTCTCGCGTTGGACGCGTCTTAATTTGCGGCTTGCCTAATTGTGCGCCTCTAATTTGTAACGCCCTGTATAAATTATTTTTTTATAAAAATAAATGCCGTTGCTTATAAAACTGTCTTTTTGTTTTAAAAACAAAATAATAAATTAATTGTACATTTTTCTGTGGCTTTATCTCACCTGTAAATACGTCCGAAGCAAAAGGGTATACGTATTAGGCCCAGAGGCTTATTTTACCGAAAAAAGTATCTGCTTCACCGCACACGAGATGTAGGTAAAGGGCTTTTAACAAATTGTCAGTCAGATACATATGACTGTCTATTTTTCACATATACAAATGCCGTATAATAAAACAAGAGAATTAACCCAATAAACCTAACTTGTCCAATTATAGTGGAGTCAGTGAAGGCTTTTCGATGAAAGGCCTTAATAGCAGCTCCGATTTTGATATTTTTACTTTTTGTTTTTTTTTATTGTTTAAAATTAAATACCTTTTAGAAGGGGAAATAATGATTTGTATTGGTAAAACAATATACAGGGTCAGAAATAACCCTGATAATTTCGCTGTATAAAATTCAAGAAAATTAAATTTTTCGCATAAAATTATATCCGAAAATGCTTTGTTTCCAAGGTGTTTTAAGCAAAAATGCCTTGTTGTCATAATTTTCCTACCACTTCAGATATTATCACAAAATTTGTTACACTCCTTTAAACAATTATTACATAACATTTTTTTGTCCTAAAAGTGTTTAATTTTTTTACTCTTGGCGTTCAAACAAGATTTGGGCTATTTTTTTAAAGAAAAAAATGGTACGCTACTGCCTTTTCTTCTTTTCTTTGAATCAATATTATTTTTAAAATAATTATTTACTTTGAAATTAATTTGGTTTCTTGTTATTTTTCGTACGACGAACGGGTTTTGTTTAAAAAATAAAAGCCATTTTGATCCATGGCAAAATCTCTAAAATCTGATATGATGATTTGTATGTAAATCTTTTATTACTATGTAATGTATGTAAAATTCGGTTCTGACTTTTATTAAAAAATAAAACTAATGATTATTTTTTTATAAGGTTCAAATTGCAGTAATGTAAGTTACATAAATACAAATCGAACAAAAAAATACATACAAATCATTATATCAGATTTTAGCGATTTTGCTGTGCATTAAGATGGCTTCTATTTTTTAAACGAAAACCGTTTGTCAAACCTACTAAAAATATCAAGAGACCAAATTAACTTTAAAGTAAATAATTATTTTAAAAATAGTATTAATTTAAAGAAAAAGCAGTAACGTACTCATTTTTTCTTGAAAATAACTCAATATTGTTCGAACGCCACTGATTTTTTACTTTTACAGCAAAAATGTAGTGTAAGGATGTGTACAAAATTTGTGATAATACCTGGAGTGATAGAAAAGTTATGACATAAACCTAAATTAATTTTAAAAATGTTCTTATTTCCTTGCATTTTATACAGTGTTATAAAAAAATATATCAACTTAAAATTACCCTTAACTTTAAAGCCTTGTCCTCACTTAGTAACATGTCACAAAAACTTGTTGCTGATACATGTTGTAAAACACATAACTTGTTGCTTTAAAAAAACATGTTAGATAACATTGTTGGTAGCAGTATTGAGTAGCAAACCGCGTCCTCACTTGCTACTCAACACTGTTATCAACAATGTTGTTTAACATGTTTCTAAAATTTTATAAAAAGCAACAAGTTATTTGTTTTTTCAACATGTATCAGCAACAAGTTTTGTAACATGTTACTAAGTAAGGACTAATTTTTTCTTGAAAATAATTCAATATTGTTCGAACGCCACTGTTTTTTTACTTTTACAGCAAAAAAGTAATGTAAGGATGTGTACAAAATTTGTGATAATATCTGGAGTGATAGAAAAGTTATGACATAAACCTAAATTAATTTTAAAAATTTTCTTATTTCCTTGCATTTTATACAGTGTTAAAAAAATATATCAACCTAGAAATAACCCTTAACTTTAAAGCCGTGTCCTCACTTAGTAACATGTTACAAAAACTTGTTGCTGATACATGTTGTAAAACACATAACTTGTTGCTTTTAAGAAAAAACATGTTAGATAACATTGTTGGTAGCAGTATTGAGTAGCAAACCTCGTCCTCACTTGCTACTCAACACTGTTATCAACAATGTTATTTAACATGTTTCTAAAATTTTATAAAAAGCAACAAGTTATTTGTTTTTTCAACATGTATCAGCAACAAGTTTTTGTAACATGTTACTAAGTAAGGACTAATTTTTCTTGAAAACAATTCAATATTGTTCGAACGCCACTGTTTTTTTTACTTTTACAGCAAAAAAGTAATGTAAGGATGTGTACAAAATTTGTGATAATACCTGGAGTGATTAATTTTAAAAATTTTCTTATTTCCTTGCATTTTATACAGTGTTAAAAAAATATATCAACTTAGAAATAACCCTTAACTTTAAAGCCGTGTCCTCACTTAGTAACATGTTACAAAAACTTGTTGCTGATACATGTTGTAAAAACACATAACTTGTTGCTTTAAAAAAAAAACATGTTAGATAACATTGTTGGTAGCAGTATTGAGTAGCAAACCGCGTCCTCACTTGCTACTTAACACTGTTATCAACAATGTTATTTAACATGTTTCTAAAATTTTATAAAAAGCAACAAGTTATTTGTTTTTTCAACATGTATCAGCAACAAGTTTTTGTAACATGTTACTAAGTAAGGACTTAGCTTAATATGTGATTTTTCCTTAAAAATAAAAAATAAACCTTATATGAACATAGGTCCTAAAAGTCCTACTTTCGGAGCTACAGGGTGTTAAAATTTAAAATAAAACGTTTTATTTTTTATCATAACTTTATACCAATTCAGATATTTTAAAGAGAGGTCTCCTAGGCATCAACACAAATTTATTGACGTACAAAAAATTATTTTACCAGTGTCGTCCGTGAGGCATATACGATAAATACACTCCTGGGCAAAAGAAACCGGACAAAGGAAATGTTCAAATTCAATCCTAAATAACTTTTCCGCATTTACCGATAATAATTATCTTCTTGTCTAGTGGTAGCTATTGTCATCAAGATTATTATTTAATATGGAATATGGTGATTAATTGTTATACAGAGAAAAGCCAAATGTTGTATTTTGACTCAAATTTTGGAACACCCTGTGAACGGTGACGGTTAACGTCACATTTTTTTAATGTAATGGATTTTAAAACCCCATATTTTCCTAACATTTCCGTTTTAATTTATATCAATTTCTCTATTCTAAAAGAAAACAAAAAATTCTAAAAAGGACAATGAAATTTTGGTGTATTTATACTTTTACAATTTTCCAAAAATTGTATTTTTTATAATAAAAATAATTACAAATATTGGTTTGTTAAGTTAGTTTCTTAGTTACCAAATAAGTAATCAGATTTTTGGTATCTCTCAAGATTTACAGGGTATGACAAAAGTGTGATTTCAAAAATTACACCCAGTATATTATATCACCAGTAGAAAGATCTTTAAAGACCTTTAAAAAATGCTAATTTGATATAGTTATCTTTATTACTTTTAAAAACATCACCATCCAAATCTTAAGTTTCCTCAATATGTTTGCAATATAGCGTATAATACGACCATTATAATTAAATTGCATTACTTTTTTAGATCGTATTTTCTTTAAGAATAGAGATATCAATACAGTAAATTTAAAACTAATATGTTAAAAAAGATGGGGCTTTAAAATCCAATACACTGGACGATAAATTATTCCACAGGGTGTTCGAAAATTTGGGTCAACATGCAACAGTTGGCTCTTCTATAACACTCAATCCTATAAAACTATTTGCTATTCCCATATTTAACAATAATCTTGATGAAAAAAGCTACAACTAAACCAAAAGTTAATTGAAATTGGTCAAAAAACCAAAAAGTTTTAATTGGAACAAAATTTTGTTTGTCCGGTTATTTTGACCATTTTTATTTAAAACAAACATGTAAGTGTCCCACACTGTATATGGTTGGTTATTATAATGTGTTAAATGTGTTTTTATTTTGTTTTAAAAGGAATTATCGCATATTCTCGATTTCTTTCATAAGCTTTAATACAAAAATGCTTTGATTTAAATGGCCAAATCTCTTTTAATAATTAAGTTATTAAGACAATTAAAAAATAAAATGTTAAGAAAACGTGAAGTTGTAACTTTATATTAACCGTTGTTTTTTACTGTAAGCAATAAATCCTACGGGGTGATAAAAAAATTGAAAAATGAATACTTTTGATCGCCCTGTATAATGTGCTGTTAAAAGGAGAAATCTCATTTGTTAATAATTTATACCCTTACCCATTTCTGATATTTTATAATCACAAATTTGACTACTCCCTTTCAACAGCACATCATACGGGGCGATTTAAAGTTAATCGAGCATATGCGATAATTGTTTTGAGTAGTGTAGTAATACATTTTTGTTTACTCTTAAACAATTTTTATTTCTTATTTTTTTTTGTATTCGATGTAAGGTTTTCGTGTAAATAAAATCAACACATTTCTTTGCGTGGTTATTTAATATCGCTAATATTTTACTGTACGGTAAAAATATCACTTTTTACATATTATTTAAAACAAAATTAATTTTCTACTTTAAAGAATAGTCAAAACATGTTTCAATTTTAATTTCATGTAATGTTTAGTAAAGCAAACTAAGTAATCTTTACTTGACTACCATAATATACAAAATAAATAGCGATTGGAGCATGCTTAGAAATGATTTTGAGTTCCATATGCAAAAACCATAAATCGAATAAAAAACAAAGACCAAATTTGTTTAAAGCTTAACGGACATCCAAAATAATAGTTTTTTTAAAGAAAAGGCAGTGGCATACCATTAAAACAAAAGTTTGCAGTAGATCCCTCACGGACGACAATTACAAATATCAAAAATATTTTTTAATACATAGACGGCGTCCCCAAAAACTTCCCAAAATATCTGTATTGGTAAAAAAGTTATTTTTTTCTTATTTTTTATTAAAGAATCATCCCTTAAAGTTTGTCCGGAAAGTTGGTGAATACCTTGTATAAATACCACTTATATTGTTTAAAAATACAAATAATTATTTCTCCCATCTAAGAGATTTCTGATTTTAAATAATATAGAAAAAAAATATATATATATAATATTGGAGGGGTTACAGCTTCATTAACTCGACTATTTCCCTTAAATATGGTATTGATTTACTGGGTGACACAATGTATATGAATGTATATGCAATGATTGCAATGTATATATTGTATAATCCCAACCTAAAAGAAACACCCTGTATATTGGTTTATTTTGGAAAAAAAACACAAATCTTTGGACATTTTAGCAATAAAACGTAAAGTTAACACCGTTTAACATTTTATATATTTGAATTTTCACAAGATATAAAAATCCTTGAACCAAAAACCAATCAATGAATTTCTATATCTTTATTTTTCTTGCTTAATAACTATAATTCCACAATGTGGTCTAATCCTGTTCGAAATAAATCCCTGATGGACTCCCGTGGCGTTTAAGCGTGTATCCTTTTACGTATCATCAAGGTGGGAAATTTGCTTTGAAGACAAATAAATTATATCAAACGTATTTTTATTGACCAAGTAAATATTGTAAAATAAGTTTTATCTCGACATTACACAATATACTTTATTTTTTAAATTAAATACATTAAAAATAATTTCGTGGACGCGTCCCAAAACACCATCTGTTAAAACAAAGATTAAGAAAAGATATTAATTTATTGTAATAAACGTTTTCTGTTTTTTATGACTAGCCCTTTTTTATTATTTACTAGATTTTTAACAAGTTTTGTTAAAAAAAATAGTTTTTATCATAAAATAATGCAAAAATTTGTTGTCCTGACGTTTACCCATCAACAGTGCACTTGTGATTGGTTCTCAATATTATACAGGGTATTTTATTAATGGTGAATACAGGTAGCATATCGCAAAAAAGTAATAATTTTAGAATATTAGAAAACTATTCTCTAAAAATAATCGACCATGAGAAACCGCTTGAGTTATTTTTAAGCTTCTAGCTATACATCCGCAACAGCTATAATAGTCGTGTATACAAATTCATTTTACTTGAAATCACCCAGTATAAGTTGAAAAAAAAATATAACCAGAATATTTGCGAATTCTGCATCTTTTGATTTATCACTTTTTTGTAAGGCGTAAAATAAGGGCAGTAGGAAAGGGTAAGGTCTTATCGCCTAAAATGCTCTGGAATTTGGTTGATAAAATTTAACGAACTGGGCTTTATTTTAAAGATAAACCTTTACCGATTAAGGAAAAGTCAACCCTGGTCATATCGTCTGTTGTTCCTGCTAGAGGGCGTTGTTTAACGAGTCATAGAGTTTTTATTATTTTTCTTTAAATTTTTTAATAAAATGCTGTAGATATTTTATTAAAAATGGGAAGTAAATAAAATTTACAACAAAATATCTAAAATGCCAAGTATAGATATTCCTATTTGTTCAAAAGTAATTGCAAAACAACGTTTTTTTTTAATTTGTTGTAAAAAACAATTATTGATTCTTTGAAATTTTTGTGATCTAGCATTGCTACGATAAATAAAACACATTTTTAAATATAATAACATAATCAACGTAAAAATACTCACCAGATTAAGCCTCACTAATGACCAACAAGGGTCTTTATAAACATTATAAAAAGTATTTGCCATTTGTCAGGCCTTTCTTTACAATTTGGTTTAAATTAGGGACTTAACTTTGAGGGCATGAGGTAAAAGACTAAATATTTAAAACAACGAATAGAATTTTAACAATGATTGGACATTATAAAATGAATTTATGAAACCTGGGTAAATTTAAACACAAATGAAGAAATACCTAAAAGCTCTTATTGCTCGACTTTGTAATGTTGATATTGGTATTATTTTGTGTTATTCCATTATTATAATTAATATCTCTATTGTTATTTGTATTATTATTATTAGTAAAAATATTATTAGAATAAAGTTAAAAATATATTACATTTGTCATGGCATGCTTGATGACAAAAAATTAAAAATACAATTGTTTATAAAATGAATTTAATAAAAAAAAACGCTGTTTTTGTAATAACTTTTAAACGAATAAAGATATTAATATGCCTTTTGTTTATTTTTAGTTGCAAATTTAATTTACTTTCTGTTTTTAATAAAATTAGTATAGCATTCCATTAAAAAGTTTAAAGAAAAATATAAATATCTTTAAACAGTGTCCTCTAGCGGAAGCATCAAATGACAATGACCAGGGTTGTGTTTTCAATCAGTAAAGGTTCCTCTTTGAAATGAAATCCAGTTTGTTACATTCTGTTAAGGCAAACCAAAATTATGATCATTTTAATCTGTAAAATTTCACCCCTCCCTACAGCCCTTATTATACGCCCTACAAAGAAAAGTAATAAATTAAAATGATGCAAAATTCTAATAGCAATATCCATTATAATATTTTTTTCTATATTATACAGGTCGAATTCCTGTAAAAATGTATGTTTATACACGACTATAACTGTTACGCACCGTAGCGGTATAATAAGGAACTTAAAAATAATTTCTAGCGGTTTCCTATAATCGACTTCCTTAAGAGATTTCTTTTTAATCCTACGACCATTAAGTTTTTCAGATATGCTACCTATCTACCCTTAATGAAATACCCTGTATAGTGACGGCAACTAATAAGTGCTAGGGATCAGTAGGAATGGAAAACCTGAATATAATCGGCTGTTAGAGTTTAGTATATCTAATAAATGGTAATTAGGTGATAGATATATGTTTTTTTGTTATTTACGAAGCGTACATCAATAAATCATCTGCCGGGAATGCGTTTATTAGCTTAAAATAATACCTTTTCATGTATAACATAGCAAAAACCATAACAGACAGTTTTTAAGATGGCATCTGTAAAAATATTGCGTATAAATTTAAAATCGTTAACTCAGGAATGGTCATTCAGGAAACGTTTCCGAACATGATAATCCTAATAACGTAAACATACCAATCTAATTTTTTTAATAAAAACATTGATTTTATGAATTCAAATAAAATATTAAAATTTGCTTGGTCTTGTAGTGAACCTGTTGATGATAAATACGCCCAGGATGGCCGGATGGCGTGGGATGATTTGTTAAAAGGTCGGTTTGATAATATCGTGTTAATGGAAAAATGTAGCTTGTTTTGCTAAACTGTTTATGGACTTTGTTGCCAAATAAAAGGAATTAAAAAACTTTGCCCCCTCCTAAAGCAAAAATCTGGCGTCGCCACTGATGAAGGAGGCAAAAAATATTGTCAAAATACATTTAAATTTAACATTTTCTTACATATTTATTGAATAGATCACTCGAGGAGTACAAGTCATTTTGGTGAACAAAATGATTAAAGTGTCGTTAAAAACACAAAAACACACACGCTATATATATATATATATATATATATATATATATATATATATATATATATAAATATTTAGATTTTCTAATTTAGTGCATGTAAACCTAAATTTGTTATTATAAATGATACCAATATTTTTGTATTTCTTAGTGTGCACATGTATAAAGTATCTTTTCTTTTTTCTGAGTATATCATGTTTAAAAGAGATTTTGTATGTATAATTTATAAAGTTTTAAATTTAATATTAAATTATATTGACCTGTTCTACTGCCTAAATGAAAAAAATTATATGCAGAAATAGTTTTTGACATTTTATTAAATTTAGAAAACATTCCTAAATTGACTGCTTATATTAAAAATTCTGTCAAAATAAAAACGAAACTACCAGAAAAGCAACAAATTTTATGTTTGCTTAATCAGGTTATTTTTTTAATTATACGCTAATTGACAATTTAAACCAAACTATCATGATTATAGCTTGCATTTTTTTTCGTGATAATATCAATCTTGAAATTTCTCACCTTGGTAATTTTGAGCCAAATGTGCCAATGTCCACTTTATTGTTAGGAGACTTATTTTTTGTTTAAATTAAAAACATTACAATAATTTGTGCTGGCTGTCTGCCTAAAGCCAATGCCTAAAACAAAAATTAAAAAAATGTATTATAAAATTTAAAAATATTTTACCCATGCTGTTTTTTATTGAATACCGGGTGTCAACAAATTTATTGGACAATCCATAACTCCTAGGGTAATAAACATATTATAATTAAACTTACTACAGGTATGTTAATGGTATGAGCAGGGGAAAGTTGTATTACCCTATATATTTTGACATTTTTTGGATTCCTAAGACAATTCTAGGTCAGAGTCAGTCCGTCATTTTAAAAAGTTTTTAAGCCTACCTAAGTATTTTAGGGCTATTTTTTATATTGAATCTAGGTGGCCATGCAGTAGCGGCGTTAGACTAGGGCGTGAGTTGAGCTACCGCCCAGGGCGGTAAAGAAAAAGGAAACAAGCGCCGAAAGCATTGAAATGTGTGCTTTTTCGCAAATGTAGAAGGAAAGAGCCCAATTTAATCTAGTGATCCTAGGTAATACGCAAAGGTTCAGTGACTGATATAAAAGAGGGAAAAATAGAGACGGAAATGTCAATTTTCCATATTGTTTTATTTTTTGGCAATAGACATTTCCGTCTCTAACATTTTTTTTAATAGCAACCTTTTAAGACTGGCATCACTTTACGAATAAAAGATTTTTTCACGAATCTAACAATACCAATTTATTTGCGAACGGATTAAAAATAAAGGTAAATAAAAGATCAGAGCTCCCTAGATTTAATACTACAAAGTGCTCTCAAAAACTTAAGTAGGCGTAAAAACTTTTTAAAAGGTCAAAATACTATTTGGAATTGTCTTAGAAATCCAAAAATGTTAAAATATACAGGGCGTTTTATTTAAAAATTCAAAATTGAGTTATATCAGGTTAAATCGAAAGTGAAAATATGCGAAAACTCTTCTCTTTCCATATTATTTCCTTATACCAAGTCTTATTTTGATGTGTCCAATACTCCAGAAGTGATGGCTTATCTAATAGATTTGTTGACACCCGGTATACCTTTTATTTTTATTAGTGATTACAATAGGGCTGGCCCAAGGGGTGAGACGTTGAGGCGACCGCTTCAGGCGGCATGTTTCCAGTTGTGGCAAATTGATCCGCTTTAACAAAAAAAATTGTTTTCTTTTTGCGCAAAAACTTACTTTGGCACGCTAAAATAAAAATTTAAACAATATTAATTTTAACACTTTTAAGTGTGCGGTGCACTTTTAGTATTTTGTCAGGGCGCCCTTACTCGAATTATTTATACAGTCGTGTCCAAGAAAGTGCTGCATGTTAAGTACAATGTATAAAGTAAAGTAAGTATGCGTAGCGTTCTTTGGAGGGGCACTGTTTTAAAATAAGTAAGGGGACCCAAAAAACATTTTTCAAAGACCAAAAAAGCCCCACTTCAGTGCCGTACTAGGCTGACTAGGCTGAAGCTCAGGGTGCCGCACTATGTACGATGCAATGGAAAATCGTCCGGAAATCAAATAACTTTTAAACAAAAGGTCATAGAACAGTAGGGTAGCTAGGTCAGCAGGGGCCCTGGGGCAAAAAAAAAACAAAAGTAGGGCCCTAAAAAAGGTCTTTGCCTCTTTTCAGATACACTAGTACATTTTCTTTTCACTACTAAACCCGGGGGCCTCTCTCAACACCAAGGGGCCCCTCTGAGCTTGGGGGAGCACTGCCTCGCCTAGTCCCATAGTAGCTACGCCACTGTCATAGAAACATCTTCTTGGTATAATTTGAAAATAGAATACAGGAAAAATATGAAAAGAACTTGACTCCTAAACTCGAAATAATGCATTGAAAAAAACATTGTGAGATTAGACTATTATTTATTTGAATTTTGGCCTTATATTTATACTGATGTTTTTTTACATACAATTTTTTGGGTATGGGGTTGTTTGATTACAGGATAAAAAATACACATAAAATTGGAATGTTGTACATAATTTATAGTAGAGCCCAAGAGGGGATTTCGGGATTTACTAAAGCGGGGCAGATTAATATACCAGAGGATACCTTGTACCCGGTTAAGTACCTCCACGAAATAGAAGCCCCGTATACACGGCCGATCATAAAAACAAAAATATATCCCTCAGAAATTGCCAAGCGCATTAGATTAAGATAGGTTAAGGTAATTAGGTACATGCCAAACAGTGTATATTCCACTAATCCGACAATTTGAGAGTGACGTAAAGGAAACAGAGGGCTACAAAGAAAATCGTCAGATTAAAATGGTCAAGCATGGCTATTTTTTTTATTGTAAAGAAAATAATTTAGGGACAACGAAAAATATAAAGGGTGATTTAAAAATCGATCATTCATCAATTTCAATCAAATTACCTACATACATACAGAGTGTCCAGTAACTTAACCGACAAACTTAACCAAACGTTTCTACAACAAAAATAAGAAAAAACTTCATATAAACATATATCCCAAACTTCTTAGTTTTTGAACGACGGGGTTTTAAAAATTTAAAAATAAATAAATAAATAAATAAATATTTAATACACTGTAGTTCAAAAACTAAGACGTTTGGGACATATGTTTATATGATTTTTTTCTTATTTTTTGTTGTTGAATCGTTTGGTTAAGTTTGTCGGTTGACTTACTGGACTGGACTCAAACGGTGAGGTTTATCGACTTTAATAAAAAGTACTTTATTTTTAAGTTTTTAATTGTCTATAAAATGGCGTCCCCAGCTTTGCAATATCTGTCAAAATAAAAAAGTTATGATGTAAATAAATTTTAAGCTTTAGGTAAAGTGCCCTCTGGCGGTATTTAAAAAAGTACTTTTATCTTAAAATTTTAGAATCTGCAAAGCTTGATTTGTGTGCCAAATATCAACTAGACTGGTTAAAAAATAAATGCAATATGGCGAAAAAACCAAAATAAAAATTGAACATTGACGGCTTGTAACTCGAAAACAAATGGCATTTTGAAAAAAAAGAAGCTCTACCCTTATTTTCTCAAGTAAAATCACCCCTTAAATCACTGTATATTCCGATACAACCCGAACGATGTCCACAAGCCGAAATAATAATGATATTTTTTTACATTTTTAAAAGTCTGTACCCACTTTCCCCACCGATGAAAGAGTATACATAATATAACATTATTTTCTTCCTATTATTTAAGCTTTGCAACCCAATAGGTCTCTATGACGCTCGAGTAAATTCCCATTTAGCATCTTGTCATCCCCTACTATTATATGTAATAATAACCACAAAATATCCATTATATAGTGATTATTTCATTTATATAATATTGAATACTCCCTATTTTTCGTTTGAATCAACAATTAAAAGTATGTATGTAGAGAACCCTAAAACTGCTTCTTTTGGGAAATATTTTTGTGATTGGTAAACGCATGGTTACGGTTATATAACCCTAAGATTATATAACCTACATGTTAGCATCATTCCACTCATTATTTACATTTTTTATTATTGGCTAGTTTATTATGATTTGGTGATTAATATTGGTTGCCAGGTGGTTTACGATGAAAATTCACCGCGTGGTTCCAAAACTTTATTTTTCGAGTACGTAAAAAAATCCCCTTAAACTTTATTCTAAAAACATTTGCGGGCTGCATTTTGATTACAAATATTTATTTTTATGCCAAAAAATAGACAACCAAAAAAAAAAGGTTTACGTAAAAATCGATTATTTTAAGTCAAAAAAGTTAGATAAATTAAAAAGGTCTCTTTGTCCTGGATTACAAACTTCTAAGGTAAAAACTGTTTCATTTGGAATTTTTAAAAATAAACAAAATGACTTAGTAGAAGATAGTAGTTTAACTCATAACTTTAACTATTTTTTCCATTTATAGCAATATGAGATACAAATGCAATATGTATCCCCTGTGATAATAACCTTATCTAACCTAAGAAGATTTTCCTGGTAAAAAGAGACACATTTCAATCAAGCAAATGCTTGTATTAAAAATAGTTAGCAACGAGCATATACAATATACACTAACTAACAAAAGAAAATAGATGTTCAGATAATCAATGCTCTACACAGATTTTTTATTCATGAAATATATCATCCTTAGCCAAAATTTAATGAAAAAAGGTAGTGGGAATGAGGACGGCAAATAAAAAGACACTTCTTGTTCAGCGACGTTTAGGACCTGATTTTGGATCTTTTAAAGTATAAAAATATATTTTTTTTTAAGAATGAAATGATTGGAAATATTAGAGATACAAAAATACATCAAGAATTATAGAACACTTAAACTTTTTATTATTTAAAGGTTACGTCACTATAATTGGAATGTAATTAAATAAAAAGATTAAAAAATATTAAATTAAAAACGCCATTAGAGTAAAAATATAACATTTACTGAAAAGTATATTAAAAAGTAGTAAAAAGTATATAATTTTATACTAAAAATAAAAAGATAGGTAAATAACATACCCTCTAAATATTGCATAATTTGCCAAAACTTGCTATTATGTTGGACAAAACACGATTGTGTAAAGGCAAAATAAATAAAAGTAAAAATATTTTTTTTTATGTCCAATCATTTCAAACATTTAAATTACTAAAAATCTTTTAAGCTTAAAAAGGTCCATAATCAGGACCGAAACGTTGCTGAACAAGTAAAGCGTCTTTTATTTTGACGTCCTCATTCCCACTACCTTTCTTTTGTTAGATTTTTTTATTTAAACTTTAAAAATATGAGACTGCTCCGCTAAGTTCTTTAAAACGTAACTTTAAATGTATGCATATAACTATTTTTGTCACAGATTTACCTATACCTTTTTTAAAAATAGGTTTGTCGTTTACTTTTATAAACACTTATAAGTTATCTTATTAGGATTGTAATTTAATCACATATTATGTACAAGGTGGCACCTTCTCTTTGACTGTGCAGGGTATTGCAAAAACTAAAAGAGATAAACTAAATCTGATTGCGCAATCTCGATTTCGATTTTTGAAACAAATTAAGTGGTTAAAGTAATTCATGGTTAAGAGTGTTTTTCGTGTTTTGTCAATTTGGTCAGCCACTTCTAAGTCGGTTGATATTAAAGGTAAATAGAGAACTTTTGGGAATTTTTATGTAGTATTCAGTGACGTACCTACATTTTTTTAGTTTACCCTTATTTTGAAGTTATAACACAAAGTTATTTTTTTTTAATGAAATTAGAATTAATAATGTATATTTTTCTTTTGAAAGATCTTCCTAAAATCTATAAAAATACCACATTTGATGTATGTATTTTTTAATAGTTACGGAAATATAGTCATCATCAGAATTTTTTAAAAGAAAACACCCGGTATATTTTATTAAAGTTGCAAAGATATTTTAAAGAGGTTTAAAAAATGCAACATTTTATATATTTATCTCTTATAATTTTTGAAATATGACTATATAAATCTAAAAAATTTTGGATATACGCATTAAGATTTGGAAGCTCATATTTCCAAAACTGTTAAAGGAAATCGTTTTAAATTTGGTAAATTCCCAAAGGTCTTTAAAATGTCTTTTTAATGGTAGTAAAATATACAGTATGTTTTATTTTAAAAAGGTCATTTTATTATCGCATTTCTGGCGGTATCTACATTTCCGAAACTATTACAAAATCAATGTATTAAATGTTGTTTTTTTACGGCTTTTAAAAAAACCTTTCGATTAAAGATACAATATACAGGGTATTCCATTAAAAACCCCAACTTTTTGATATAATTTTAAAATAAAAGTGAGTGGAAGAAATATAGGTAATTTATATATATATATATATATATATATATATATATATATATATATATATATATATATATATATATATATAAATAACAGAAATATTGCACTTTCCCAGACAATTGGGCCTCTCTGTATGTACAGGGTGACGCCTTTTCGTTGACCTTGCAGGGTGTAGCGAAAACTAAAGAGATAGAACGAATCTGTTTGCGCAATCTCGATTTCAATTTTTAAAACAATGTAAAAGGAAATCACGGCTACCTTGATTGGTTTTGGGTATACAGAGTGTTTTTTAAGTTTTGTCAATTTGGTCAGGCACTTGTAACTCGCTTGATATTAGAGAAAAAAAATGTAAATAAAAAGTTCTAGGGATTTTTCCATAGAATTAGTGGCGTAAACTGTATTCATTCATATATCGTTCTGACTTAAGGACTTCGATTATATTGCCTCCAATAAATCTTCCTACCGGCCGGCAGGGCCGGAGTAGACTTTTACTTTTACATTGAGAAGCAATTGAAATATTGATAGATAGATATAAATTGTCTAAAAATATGTAAAAATGTGTAAAGAGGTATGTAGTTAGTATTTCTAAACATAATTTTGGGTACTAGGTAACTTTTATTACAATTTGAATTTTTAAGGAAATAATATGAATAATATGGTTACCTACCTAATTAAGTAAAGGTATAATGAAAACTACTTGGCCTTTTGTGTAATTTGATAAATAGGTAAAGGTAGGTACCTTAAAAATAAATTTCGGTAGGCAAAAATCAATTGTAATAAAAAAAGGTATACCTTAATTACCTATACCTACCTGAATTTTTTCAAAAGGAGTTTGGGTATATTTATGCCCTTAGAACAGTAAATGGCTTAGTATTTTCCAAAATGTGGCGAACGTGGAGTGAATCTGACGATGAAGCAAGCGACAACGAGCAGCAAGCAAGTAGTACAGCAAGCAGCAAGAGAAAGCATCTTTCTGTTGATGCTAAAGAAATTGTAAAGAATGTATATTCAACTTTAAGAAACGATGTTTCCATACAAGCAGCTTTGGAAGAAACGTGCAGGTTAACGAAAATACCAAAGTCTACCATACGCGATATTGTTAAAAACCGATAGTCATGAGAAAGAAAAGATGCGATTCTGGTACTGCCACAAAACTTGATGTAAGTGATAAAGACCTAATTCGACGAAAAATCTATAAAATGTATGAAGAGCAAAATATACCAACATTGGACACCTTAATGAAGAGACTAGAAATGGACGAAAGTGGCATACAGTGTGGCAGAACAACATTGTGGAAGACTGTGAAAAAACTAGGATTCAAATTTAAGAAGATCATCAAAAAACAAGTGCTGATGGAATCGCAACGACTACGGGAAATGGAGATTAGAATATCTTTTGAAAATATGGAGAAATATGCTATAGAAGTCAAGGAAGGTCGATTATTTACTTGGATGGAAACGTGGTACATTACCCATGACACGCCATCAAAAGGTTGGGACGATTCAAGTGGTAAATGTAACACAAAGCACCATCCAACAGGGTAAGCGGATAACAATTATACATGCGGGATCAAAAGACGGATGGGTTCCAAATGCTTTATCACTGAGTGCAAAAAATATAAAAGACTCTTCTCTTGACTATGACGACACAACTGCACATTTATTTGAAGACTGGTTTAAAAATAAGTTAATTCCCAATATTCCCCCTCAAAGTGTTATTGTTATGGATAACGCTAGCTATCATAGTAGGCAATTAAACAAAACACCCTTGTTCGAGTGACACCAAAAGCAATTATTCAAGAATTTATACGCCAATGATATTTATTTTCATGAAAATTATTCAAAAAAACTTAATTACTTGAAGTATTAAAATGTTTTAATATAGAGAAAAAATATGTTTGTGATGAGGTTTGCAAATAGCATGGGACATTCAGTTTTAAGGCTTCCACCATATCCTGCATTTTAACCCTAGAACATATTTGGCATCAATTGAAATCGCAAGTTAGACAGAAACAACAGTTCACCGACTTTAAATAGTTTTGTATTAGGCATTATCACCAGGGAAATAGATAAAATACCAGTAAATAGTTGGAGCAACAGCGTAGATCACGTAATTAAGTTGAACAATCATATACCACACTTTCAAGTAATGTTAAGGAGTTAATTATACAGTTAGGGGATGATGATAGTGATAGTGACACTGAGTTTAATTGAATAGGTCCTAATAATAATTATAAGTTGTAATATTTTTAGATACTTTTCATTTTATATTGTATATTGTATTTTTAAAGCTTTTTATTTATTTATTTTTTAAATGACTAAGTAGGTAGTATCCCTAGGTATATTTTATAAATTTTGTTCCTATTAATAATAAAATATGTGATTATCAATGTGTTTCTATTTTAATTTCCTATAAAAAAGTAAAACAATTCACCCTGTTCCGTTCAAATATTATAGCAGGTTAACACCTGGCTAAAAGAGCCTGCCGACAATAGGGGACAAAAGGGTCGTTTATTGGCCTCTAGAAGTCAGAACGAAATATGTCTGAATGTGCTTTATATATATATATATATTGGTTGTTTAATTTTGTAGATGTTCTTGTACATATATGTGAAGTGGTATATGTTAAATGTTGCGACCGCAGGTTGTAAATGTTTTTTTGTTTAAATGGAAGCCCCTCATTTAAGATATTAGTTGTTTGACAAAATGTACCTGATGAAGGCCCACCCAGGCCGAAACGTCGTAACGACAAAATTACAAAATAAAATTTTTTTCTCTTTACCTATTTACTTCTGACCATATCCCCAAGAAAAAAAAATTCCTCTCTTTGAAAGGAAATAAATTAAAAACTATATATATATATATATATATATATATATATATATATATATATATATATATATATATATATATATATATGTATATATAAAAAATTGGGAAAAATGATTAAAGTGTCGTTAAAAACACAAAAACACACACACATATATATATATAAGTTGTACGGTTTTCAAACGTGCTTGTCCCAAAAATATTTTAATGTATACTCAGTGCCCCAAAAAAAAGTTATGTCTAACTATTATTTTTGTTTACAGAATCGAATTCAGCATACAATTTTGCATATAGTTACGCTATTTTATTTGGTCACTCATGGTGATGTTGCCACCCAATTTATAATTTACTGAGACTTTCGTAAAAAAACAGTGTATTCGAAATTAGGAAAAAACGGAAACTAATTACTTATTAGTAATTCTTAACTAGATGTTTTAAAACACTAAAGGTGAAAGCACACTAGAAGCTCAGGTCTTGGTACGCTCCCGTACCGATTAAATATCTTGCACAGTTCATGACAAGAAAAGTATTTTATGGTTTATTTTTTTACTGGGGAATATACATATACATATACATCTACATAAAGACTAAAACGTCAATAGTAACAAAGCCACGGCATCATCAGTTCTGTCTCACTGTCTCGATTATTTCGCCCTCTGTCCCACACTATATAAACGACGCGTTTAGACAGCAATATTTGATTGTCGTCCTTATTTTTATGACGCTTGTGACTTTTTTCCTATTAAATAGATTTTTACATTTAAACAAAATATTATTTGGCTTTTACTTTTTTTAAATAAAGATATTTAAATATCCTTATTTCAGGGAAATGCAAAATAGTATTTTGTTAAAAAATGTACTTTTTTGATAAAAGAAAACTTTGTTAATAAAAGTGAAACACCCAGTGGATTTGTTAAAATTCTTAAAATTTCATCTTTCCCCTTTAAAAAATAAGCTATGGTTATTTCCAAAAAAAAACGCATTTCTCGATCTGAAAAAAATTGTCCTATACATTTCTTGCCGCATTTTTTGTAACGTTAGATGTATCAAATTTTTATTGTTAATTAATATTTGTAATTTCCATGCAGTTAATTTTGTACAAGTAAATAAATAGTTTATTTCTGGGAATAACCAGAGCTTATATTACATTTTCTTATAGGAAAAAGATAAACTTCAAAAAAAATTGACAAAATTACTGGGCGTTTTATTCAAAATACCAAAAGTTATTTAAAAAAATGGTCTAATATACAGTGTTCCATTTAAAAAATCAGATTTAGCATTTTAAATATTGAGATATTGGCCATGCCAGTGGCGGCTCGTCAGAGGAGACAAGGAAAGCTTAGTCTCCCCATAAAATTTAAAGCTATTTATCGCAATATAATTTTAAATTAACCATAAATGCGGCAATACAAAATTTTTGTTTGCATTTAGCCAATAATATGTATTTAGCTTTAAATAGGTGCGGTACCCCAAAATTTACCGGCCTTTTATGTGTTTATGACTTTAGCCTTCCCTGTTCTCAATGCTCAAGCCGCCACTGGGCCAGTCTATAAGAAATATTCTAAATAAGATCCAGTAAATTTTCTTACAATGCGGTGAAAAAGACTTAATTTTTTAGAAAAAGGATATTAGAACTTATTCATTTGTTCTTTCGTCAGATTTAAAATCAGCAGCCCCAAAATTTTGACTTTACCAAATACTTACTTTTAGACTTTACCATTGGCGTGCGGTGTTTGGAGATGTAGCCATGACCATTTTTATAAACAAGAAATTGTCGCTTGACATTTTAAAAATATGAATTAAGGGGTTTTTAGCGATGCTAATTTTAAATCTGATAGACATTTTTTTTTGAATTAATCCCTAAAAAATCAATATATTTTTTCCCCCAAAACTGCAGACTAATATTAAATAAAAGTTTACCTATGCCAAATACTTTTTTACTTTAACATAAACACACTACCAAAATTTAAAAAAATCGCATTATTTATAACTGATTTATAAAGGTATAATCATGAAAAGCGGGACACACTGTACACTGTATACAGTGTGGACGTATATAGTACCCCCTCCTGCTAACTTTTGTAGCCTTAAGTTTTTCTCTATTAAATTTAAGTATGACTAATGGGAGGATATAAACTACTTTTTGACGTAAAAATGATCGGCGCCATGTTGGAAAAAAATTAAATGGGAAGGGGGTCTTGTGGCACATCAATTTAAAGCTTCTGACGAGTACTTTTCAACCGTAGGATATAAAGTCAATATCTTTACCTAATACAAAATGACGATACTTTAAAAATTACCTACCTCAATACACGATTTGGATGGCCATATTTCCGAAGTAAATAGAGTTAGATGTACTTAATGTGGTATTTTTCTGAAGCACTTTAAAAGATCTTTTTAATGGTGATACAGATAATATTATACAGGGTAGAGCAAAAAGTGGATATTTTTTTATAAAAACACCCTGTATATTATATCACCATTAAAAAGAACTTTGAAAGAGCTTAAAGAAAATACATTATTAAGTACATCTAACTTTATTAGTTTCAGAAATATTGTCATCCAAATCAGGTATTTATGTAATTTATAAAGTACCGTAATTTTGTAGTTGTGGAATATATTGACTTTATATTCTAGGATTATAAAATTGTCGTCAGGTGCTTTGAAATGATGTGCCACAAGACCCTTATTATTTTTTAAGGTGGCGCCAATCCGCCATCTTAACTGTTGCAACTATCAATTTTACGTTAGAAAGTAGTTTATGTCCCCTAATACTCATACCCAAATTTTATTTTAAAATTAAGGTACAGAAGTTAGCAGGGGGACTCTATATTTATTACACTGGCACAAGTAGATAAGGGGAGGGTAAAGGGATTGCTTCCCCCAGAAAGGTTAAAAGATGTTTTAAGGGTTTATAAAAAATGAGGTTGTAAAGTAAAGTTTGTAAGTTGGAAGACCTTTCTATTGCTTGTTTGTAGTAGTTTATGCACAATATAACATGTTATAATACAAATAAAGTCAGTAAATATGTCTTTTCGAAGATAAGGACCTTTTGTTTTTTTGCTCTTTAAAATTTTGTTTGGCCGTTTGTTGTTGTGTTTTCTCATACCATAATAGAAGGTTGTACGATGTTTTAAACCTATTAACTGGCCATTTGGAGGTAATATAAGAGAAGATATTTTAGCGAAATTTAAAATTTGTCAATAAAATTTGATCAAATTTACGGAAAAAATCAAACGGAGGATTGACTTTTAAAACCTGGATTTTTTCTGGAGGAGGGGCAATCCCAGTTTCTAGATATAGTCATTTGAAAATATTATCTACTCATGTAAAAGCTGTTCTAAGGATCTATGCTATAAATTATAAGTTAGCAGCATAGATGTCACTGGATTTGAATAAAAATATCTGAAGAAGAAAACTATATTTCATTAGGTTGCATTATCCAAATATAATCATGTTTCAACTAGTATTAGTCTGAAGATGGTAAAAAGTTCGGCCAAGTCCATTATTCCTCCAATGCAATGAAATGCAGCGTAAATAATGGTTTATCTTTATCTTCTAGTTTAATCTAACACTGTTATCAAAAAATTAGGACGGCGACCATTCTTGTTAAAATGCCAAACTAAATTTGGTGCCTCTGTTGGATCAGATAACGACGAAAATGATGGAGATCATATTATTTTCTTAGTAGCTATGACTAGATTTGACAAAGGATTTGATGAATGTTTTCAAAATATCCGAGTATACATTAAGATTTATAAGCGGTGAAGTATGTAACATTACGCCTATTAAAACATGATATAAGGTAAACTTTATACAATCCTAATTGAGACAACACAATAATTGGGGTATTATCAATTTACCAAGTAACCCATTGACAAAAATAGCCTGTATCATAGTTGATCTTTCCCCGTAGAGGGTCAACGTGGACTTGACGAGTCTGTCATGCAAAATGGTAGGCGGGGATAAATCTTATTGGAGTAATTCGAATTTAACGTAGGCGTAAGGCGGGATAAAAAATATTTAGCCCTCTTCAGAACGCATGCACCTGCGAGTATTCGACAGTGTCGTCACATATTTATTTTTATTATTTATTACTTTATGTTTTAGGTGCCCAATTTGTATTTTGATAAACGTTTTTATTTACGGTGTAAGGTAAATTAGTTTGTGTGTGTGTTTGTTTTTAAGTTTATAATTATTATTGGACAATTCTACTTTTAAATTTAAAAATAAAAAGGCATTTTGGCGGCCATTAAAAATAAAAGAATACAATTTCTACAAATTGTGCAAATCATAAGCGGACGTTTAGGTAATTTTTAAGAAAACAAAATAAAGAAAACAACACAATAACCCCATTAATTCAGATTTGTTGCTGTAATCGAGCGAAAATTTTAGTTCAGGCAGATTATGAAAGCCGTAAGCGTAGCTTAACAAGGGGACCAAAACTGGAAAAAATATTTAAAACATGATTACTAAATTGGTAAACGGCAAAGGTTGCAATTTTAAAAAATACGAAGAAGTTTTAGTTTTATATGCACTCATTATTGAATCGGTCATTTGAGAAACAGCAAATGTCATATTTTCGGCCATTTTGATATTATACTGTTAATTCCATATTTAAGGGCAAATACATCGAATCATACAAAAACCTCACTTGTCTAATAATATTGCACGATTTTATTCTCCTATTAATATTTGATTCCGTTTAGTAACGACACAAGTCGGTGACATGTGCTCTTTCTCGACGCATTATAAGTAGGCAGTTTTTTGTTTTGTTGTTTGTTATTGTAAAACATGTCTACAAGTAGTGGAAGTAATAATGCTTCGATAATTTTAGCACAGAATAAGGAAAAAAGAAAGTTATACAAGTGTGAAATAATAAAAAATTCTAGACTAAAAGGTGAAGAATATATTAATTAGAAAGGTACTGTAGTATGTTGTAAAAAATTGCAAAAACTAAAGATATTGCTGATTTTGAAAGTTGGCGGCCGAATTTCTATATAAAAAAACATTTTGTCCATTAAATCTCTTGGTAGAGGTGTGCCAAGGGCCCAAAAATTTACATTTAACATTTCGAACTTTACGCATTTTAGATATTCTTCAAATGAACCTGGGGTAGTTAAGGCGTTAAATTTTATAGATAGTGTTACGAGCCATAAATTTAGACTTGCCACTTCCAACTTATTACAGTTTCCTACCCTTGTTCCACAACCAGCTTATCCACAAGGATAGGTTCCTATAAATTCAAAAAACTTGATGACATAAAGCGACTTTTTTATACATTCCAAAAGAACACCACGACTTCTATACAGAGATAATAGGAGTAAATTGGCCAAGAACTGAAAATGAAGACCATTATAGTATTGGTTTTTTTTTATTTTGTAATGTTTCTGAGTTTTCATGTTCATTTCAGAAACATCACATGTAGCGTATTTTCAAATACCCATATTTGTTTACTTATTTTTCTTTAAAGTTTAAATATTATCGTATTTTACCAGTAATCGGGCGGGTTTTAAATGGCAATTATTTAAAAATAATTTTGTCAACTATCCTTTTAGATTTTCAGTTTTTTTCATTTTCTGTAAAATGGTTTAAAACTGACATGTGCTGTTTCTCAAATGACCGATTCTATTATTCTTTAACATAGCTCAATATCAAATTTGTATTTTTATAGGTAATTATTAGCTGCCTTTACACTATATTTATGGTCACCCGGTAAAAGGTAAAAAAATATTTTAATAAAATTGATACGGGCGCCAAGGAATTTATTCGTCACGTTATATACGACTTTTACCAGGACAACTAAGTAACGAAGTTTAGGAATGGTTGAGCGAAAACTAAAAGACCATTTTATGTTTTATTTGTTTTCTGGGAGATTAAATTTAAAGAAAATATTACTTGTTACTTTTACCCTTTTTTGGTTATTATCCTGGGCATTTGTATGTAAAAACGTGATAAACGTTAATTTCTAAGGAAAAAAGGTAAAATACCTAAAACCTCATTTATTTAAAACAAAATGCTTCTGGCGGAAAATCCGATGGGACCAGTTAGTATGAAAAATAAAACGTATTGACAAAAATACATATAAATCGACTTTAGAGGAGAAATTAAAAGTAATATGTGGACTTATTTATTTATTTATTTATTTTACTTACAAAAGTTGTAAATAGGTATGAAAATAAGTAGGGTAACTAATTGTTATTTATAATTAAACTAAAATGAATTTTTACAAAGTATTTTAATTTAAAAATTATTTAATTATTTCGGGTTTTTCCTAAAGGTGTTTATCCCTGTAACTATTAAACATTTTTACGATAATAAGAAAAATATTTTTTTTATATTAGTCTGGTAGTCAAATGGCAAAATCGACCTTTATTTGGATTTTGGGTATAGGAAAGTTATTTTGGCAGTTTTAGGTTATGTAGGGTGTCTAATTATAAAATGCCAGAGTTAGGGGTAATCTTGCCTAAGTGAAACAATACCTGCAGATTCCATAATAACCACTCTCTTATCTATTTTTTGTAACTAAAGCCGCAGTCTATCAAAATATTCCTTAAAGTACAAAAAAACTTTTATTCATAATCAGAATGGTCTTTTAAACAAAATATTATTTGGCTTTTCTTCAGAAAATTATGAATATAAGTTTTTTGTACTTTAAGGAATATTTTGATAGACTGCGGCTTTAGTTACAAAAAAATAGATAAGAGAGTGGTTATTATGGAATCTGCAGGTATTGTTTCACTTAGGCAAGATTACCCGCGTAAGATAAAAGAATACCGTAAAGCAAACATAGGCACACTTTACCTCGACGAAGCGTGGTTTGACACCAATGATGTTTTCCAATATGGCTGGGTGGATAATAGCAATAAGTGCAGTTTTAGGGCTCCATGTTCTAGGCGAAATTGAATTATAATATAACATGCCGGAACTGAGAATGGCTTTGTACCGAATGCTTTGTTGCTATCCGCTATAAGCGTAAGGCCATTTTCGGCGGATTATCATAAAGACATGACGGCCGAACTATTTGAAAAAATGAGAACAGCAACTTTTCCCAAATATTAAACCAAATTTGGTGATAGTAATGAACAACGCATCATACCATTCTCGACAACAAACCAAAATTCCAAAGAACAGCACCAAAGAGAAAGAATAAAATTTATGAAGAACAAAAATATACAAATACGAAAAAGAAACACAAAAAAACTTGTTTAAAATAATTAAGCAACAAGACAATACGTAAACATTTTATGCTTGCCTCGATATTATTTTATTTTTAACTCTATTGAAATGATCTGGGCCGCTCCAAAAGTAATTTGAGAAAAAAATGAAATACCAATTTAAGCAAATCTGTGCTTCACAATATACGATTAGTAATTGAGGAACTTGACAAAACCGAGATATGGAAAAAATGCCTAACAAAGAAGCCGACTTTTGTCTGCGTGGAATTCGTTTTTTTGCTGTCTCAATTGTGATTGTATAAAGTATACTTAAGACATGTTTTAGTTTCTACTATTTATCACTACTTTTAAGATTGGTTTTTACCATTAAGGGTTATACCTTATATTATTAGTTGGTTACTTGAAAAGTAGCTTCTATAAGAGCATATTTTGCAATAATTTTCAGTCACCTCAAAACACAAAAAAAATCTAAACTTAGAAACGGCTTTTACACCCCAGCGCGATTGTATTTTGTAAAATTTAACCCCTTCGTAAATTTTAACTTTAGAATTATATTTAACAACCTTAAAAACCTATAAAAACACAGTCGTATTAGTGTTTATAAAAAAAATTATACCCCTAACTCTGGCATTTTATAATTAGACACCCTACATAACCTAAAACTGCCAAAATAACTTTCCTATACCCAAAATCCAAATAAAGGTCGATTTTGCCATTTGACCACCAGACTAATATTAAAAAAAAATATTTTTCTTATTATCGTAAAAATGTTTAATAGTTACAGGGATAAACACCTTTAGGAAAAACCCGAAATAATTAAATAATTTTTAAATTAAAATACTCTGTAAAAATTCATTTTAGTTTAATTATAAATAACAATTACCTAGTTACCCTACTTATTTTCATACCTATTTACAACTTTTGTAAGTAAAATAAATAAATAAATAAATAAGTCCACATATTACTTTTAATTTCTCCTCTAAAGTTGGTTTATATGTATTTTTGTCAATACGTTTTATTTTTCATACGAACTGGTCCCATCGGATTTTCCGCCAGAAGCATTTTGTTTTAAATAATTGAGGTTTTAGGTATTTTACCTTTTTTCCTTAGAAATTAACGTTTACCACGTTTTTACATACAAATGCCCAGGATAATAACCAAAAAAGGGTAAAAGTAAAGGGAACAAATAGAGCAAAAATTATTTAAAATATTATAAGTAAACATTTGCAAGTTGGTCCTTTTTTAGGTTTAAATCGATGCGAAGCAGACGACAACGAAGCCAGGCTTATGAAAAACTTGATGGCCACCTACGATGCCGGTGTTAGACCTGCTCAAAATTCTTCCCTTCCTTTAACAGTTATCTTTGGAGTATCATTGCATCATATTATTGATGTGGTAAGTAAAATTAATATACCCTACGTAATATGAAATTAAATCGTTGAGTTAAAATCATTAATTTAATTTTTTTATAATATTTTTTAACAAGACCATAGTAAGCAATACAATTTTAATCAAATCTAAGAAACTTACCATTCAAACTTCATTGTTTTTAGGTTTAACTATGTAACGACGTGTCACCGTGTGGCTACTATTTAACAGGGAACTTTAACCGCCTAAAAATCGGGCCACACATAACCGCAACGAGCCCGTGGCCGTGCGTTTTCCTGGTGAAATGTAGGGAGATGCGATGAAAAAAGTTTTGTTTTTAAGAAAACTTTTATATATAAGTCAATTATACCACGCTTTAAATTACACCTGATTATAAAATAAACCTTTACAAATAAGGTAACACAGTTTTAATGTTTGGCCACATATATTACACCAAGTCCTGGCTAAATTTTACCATACCACTCTAGAGGAATGTTTGCCTATTTGTGCTATCTATGTCTATTAAAATAAATAAATTAATTATTAATTTTGGTAAGATAGAAACGGACCTTTAAGTCTGGTGTCGAAAAATGCCATGAAATTTTAGTCACTACCTGCTTGGTGTCGAAATGTCTTCCGCCATCCTGGATCGTAGCACGGCCTTGTCTTGTGTTTGACATGTACCATTGTAATCAAATGCCGTAGGCTTAATATCACCGCTCCATGCCCGACCACATACCCCGCACCGCATTTTAACAAGTAAACAAAAATCACCGACCAACCGTTTGTCACGCCACGTCGTCTGTGAGGCATTTTTAATTAGTCACTTTGCATCTAACTTGTGATGTTTATAATTTATATGATTTCTTAAAATATTAATTTTAAAAAAACTTATAAAACAAAAAATAACAATGTTTTTTTTTATACGTAGGGAACTGAAACTGAAATGACCCGTAAAGTTGGTTCGGAGAACATCGGCGCTATTCGATCCACGTATGATTTTATTGGCTGGACATGTTTCAGACCGTACGAGACACGGTCGTGCTACGGTGCGGGTCTTGTGGGACATCGGTGCGGTTACGTGTGGTTAGACTTTTACCTATACCCCACTTCAATTTGGATAAAAAGTAGCAGAGATAAGTAGGAAAATCTTTTCGTTTTATTTAAGCAAAGATATACATACATATAACACTACACTTAAAATATCAAAAATGATTTTTATATTTTTGAGGACAGCAAAAATGCTTTTGATTTTTTAGAATTAATTTGTCCCACTTTCCTTTGTCACCGTGAATCCGGGCTCATTGCGGTTATGTGTGGCCGACCTAAATATTTTTGTTTTAAAGGTAAAACTTTTTATGGTGTGGGAAATAACAATAAGTGTTTACAAAACTTGGCACTTAAACAAAAAGAAAAACAGTTTTTTCATGTTCACTATGGGTTACCTATTAAATTATTTAAAGAATTGGTGGTAAAAATTCAAAAGGATCGGTGCAGAAGTTTTGAAGTTATGATGAGTACCGACTTTAAAAACTTAGTTTAAATATAACAAAAATAAGAGGAAAAATAAATTTCAGGCGATCAAAGGTCAGAAAGGGGATTTTTATTAATTTCCGGAAAAACTATAAATCCTACGAAAAAAGTTAAATGGCAATATTGTAGGTAGCAACAAGATCTACAACTTTTGTATTTACACTTTTTTATATATAACCTCAAAAATTTTGTGAAAACTTTAAATAACCAAGTTTTTAGTTTTTTATTTTTTATTAAAAAAAAACACAAAATATGGTGAGAACTTATCTTGGTATGTCCCAAACACACTGTAATTTTTTAAAATTAAAATATTTTTTTTCCAGCTTATCTTGACTTAACATCGCAGAAGCAGACTTATTTTCAATCGAAAATTCACGAGTCAAAATATCGGCTTTATTAAAAAGTCAGTAGGCCTTTGTTTGTTAAAATCTCTACTTTTTGATGGTATAAAAGAAATTACATTACCGCGGTAACATTTCTCAGAAAATGAATTTTCATAGGACTAGTAATTTTACCGGAAATCAACAAAAACCGTTTTTACCCTTAAAAACTCGCCCCTTCCAATTTCCGACCTTAGATTGCTTGTAACTTATTTTTTCTTTTATTTTCGTTATTTTCTCTACATTTTTAATAGATTTCATTTTTCTATAAGTTTTTTTGGTTTCAATAATTATCGATCCTGGTGATTGATGATTTTTAAAAAATCGGATCCGAGATTTTTGCATTTTCTGATAACATTTACCATTGTAATGTATAGTTTTTCACACCAATAAAAAGCGTAGATTTTAACGAACAGAACGACCACCAATTTTTTGGAAAATGCCAATATTTTGACACGTGAATTTTTGATTAAAAAAACAAAAAAATAAAAACAGTGTGTTTGGGACATGCAAGGGGATGTTTTCACCAAATGTTGTAAAAATAATTTATTTTTTGTAAAAGATAAAAATAAAAACCAAAAACTTGGAAATTTGAATTTTTCACATAAATTTTAGGGTTATGTAAAAAACGTAAATACAAAAGTTGTAGATCTTTTTATTGCCTTCAACTTTGTCATTTAACTTTTTTCATGGGACTTGCAGTTTTACCGGAAATTAAGAAAAACCGTATTTTTCACTTAAATCACCTGGAATTGATTTTTCCTTTAATTTCTGTTATTTTTCCTACCTTTATCTATGGGTTTTATTTTACTATAAATTTTTTTTAACTTTTTAGGTTTTTTTAAAGGCTTTGTCACTAGTCTACTATGGTAACTAATCGATTCTTATACATTATCACACACATAAAAGAACTTTCTTGTACATGTTTTCTCTTTATAAATTCTTATAAATTTTATTTTTCAATTTAGAAACTTTAATTATATGTTATACATTTTAGACAAAGATTTTTAATTAATAATGTGTTTGATAAATATAGCCAATTTCTTGTTTATTATGATAAATGTTACCACAAGTGAAAATGGAAAAAAGCCCTGTATGAAATCCGACATAACAGATAATAAATGGCGTGCAGGGTCTTTTAACAAACCTTTTATTTGTTTTGTTATAATATTTTATTTGCTGCTTTCTTTCTTTCCTAATGGACAAAAAACTACTACAAGAGGATAGTATCGTTTTTGTCTTAGTAATGGAAAAGAATAGGTAAAGGTTTATATATAAATAAATACAAATAGCTACATTAGTTTAAAAATAGAATATACAAAAACTAAATAGAACACTGAAGTGTTCAATCTTGCAGATAAAAGATCCCCGAAGATGCCTCGTGCAATTGATGGCGAAACGTCGATAAACGATTTTAATTTGACGCGTTGTATTCCTTATTAGATTTCCATGTTACATCAAATAAAAAAATGAACACAGAACCTATACATTAAATGTAATGCATTTTTTATTAAGTTTGGACACTCTCTTATAAATGTGGTCACGGTCTAAAAAGTGATTTATTTAAATTCAGCGCTGAAAAATGAAACTATTGGGACATTTATTCTACTGTTGTATTAAAAAGGAAAAATGGCGATTGTACACTTTAAAACTAGGCGTCTTAAATGTGGTTTATGGAAAACCTTTTTAATAATATACTGAGTGTTTCATTTTAAAAAAGTTTACTTCTTCATTTTCTTTAACTTTCTGATGTCCAATTGTTTCTTCTAATAGGCTCAAAAGATAATATAAATAAAAAACTATAAAACTAAATTAGATTTTAATTAAAAGTTTTGTTTTTGTATAGAAACTAATAAATGGGTATAAATAAGAAAAGCAAATCATTACCTTATAAGGTATATGCGTTACTGACTAGTTAAAGTCAAGATATCGTCGTTACTCCCCTCCCTAGATTCGGAGCTGTATGTCTTTTACGTGGTTCCAACTCATATTAGACAGACTGTTTATACTTGAAAACGGACAGAGATAAAAATGTCCAAAACGTTGTGTAAATAATTAAAAATAAAGACCATGAAAGTACGAAATTTTTTAACTAATTCATGCACACATAACAGATATTAAAAAACAAATGGCCTACAGTCTTTTAGAAAAATAGTTTAAACTTTTACGGATATATGCCCAGAAAATTACAATCTCAAAGTGGCCCAATTTTTTCCCCGTAAGTAGTTATACAATTTTTATTATTTTAACTGTTTTATTCTGCACAGTATGATTTAATTTATATAATAATAATTTTACAAATTCTTTATTGCTTTTTAATGTTTCGATCAATAATGGCTACGTTGCCAAAATTGCTTTGATAAAATTTTAAGAGAAATCAAAAATTCTACGAAAGATAATGTTCTTTTATTTTCTACATCTCTACGTGCACATCTAAAACAGTGTTTTATTGGGAAAAGTGTCAGAACAATTTTTGTACTTACGACACCTTATATGGATTCCAAGCTGGTTAAGGTTTTATTTCATACTTTTATTATAATTTAAAAGATAAAACATGTTTATTTTCTGTTTTCTATCCTTTTAGATGTTATTATTAATCAATCAAATTTCTTTAAAACTTTAAAAATTTCTAAAGTAACACAGTTTCTTCCATAATGAATCTTCCTTTAATAAAAGTCCCAAACTTTTTGATGAAAAACTGAATTCAATTTTATTGTTTTTAATAATCCAATGTAACAAAATTTTAATAGTTTTTTAATAATGGTGTTGACAGTTCTACTTTTACCTTTTTATTTCACAGTTAGAAAACCAGATGGTCGCATTAGATAGCGCCAAAAATATAAAGGAGCATAATTCCTATTTTCCCATTACAAAATCCATAAATATTTTTAACCTGCATAAAAAATTGCGTTGCTTAGTGAGTTAACGGATGGACTTAGCTATACATTTTTACTATTTCCTAATTTTTAATATTATTTTTCTTGATTTTAAATAATAAAAGAAAAAATTGTAATCGTTATAGATATACAGGGTAAATAAAAATATATACACATTCATTTCAATATTTTTTAAATAAATTTGTTTCTAAAAATATTATTTTTAATTACCTAAATAAGAAGTATAAATAAATAAAGAATAAAGAAATATAAAGTCCCGTGTCAACAAACTCCCTCTTCCCTCGCTTAAGACACCCACGGTACGTTAATATTTAGGCTTTTAGCCTTCGTGGTTTGTCCAAAGAAAAAAAATAATCAAAAATGTCCTATAAAACGTTTCTTACAAATGATGGTTTCTAGGAAAAACTAGGGTAAAAAAAACTGTTTATTCTTTACAATGCAATGGGAATACATTTTATTAAAATAATGGCTTAATTAAAATTATTTTTACCATATACAGGAAAATTTAAAATAACGAAGATGATATTCTGGCCAATAAAACAATTTGGAAATAAATATTTTTAAAACCACTTGCTATATTGAATAGCATACATTTTTAACTTTTTGGTAAATAAGTCTTTACTTACTACATTACTTTTAAACAATATTTTTTAGAACTTTTATTTTTATCTTAACTTCTGGTGTAAAAATGATTTTATTAGAAGTAAAAAGCACTAAAATAAACTTTTCAGTTAAAACGACTACTATCAACGTATAACATCAATACATAATTTATATGATACTAGCCCACCCGTGCCCACTTCGTTGGGCGTTCATTATATTTTTATTTAAACTTTAATCATAATAAAATATAACCTATTGCACTACAAACAAACAAACAAAGTTACAAACTTAACCTCTTTATAATATGAGTATAGACTAGTATAGTTTAAAGCTTGTCGCGCGATTTTTAAGTAATCCTGTTTACAAAGTATAAAATAAAAAATAATATCAATCAAATAAGTATATTTACTTTATTAATTTATCCACACAGGGAAATTCGTCGACAAGGTTTAATATCATATAAATTCTAAAATGACGTTATATGTTGACAGTAAACGTTTAAAAAAAAGTTACGGTAATTTTATAAAAAGTTGCGATTTTTTTACGAAATTTGGTATACGGGGTTTTAGGGGGCACCGATCACGAATCTGAAAATTATTTTTTTAGAAACGTTTCGTTCTCGAGATATTCTATATTAAAATTAAAATTTAAACTGTCCTTAGTTTCACTATATTGCGCGCTTTTTTTGCACAAAATAGCGAACACTAAATTGGCTCACAACATTTTATATACCTTATAAAATAATAACTCTTTTTTAGTTATTTTACACGTTTTTTTCATTAAATTTCAAATATTTTACTCTAAACGCTGCAACCATGCATACAGCTACGTGTATGAATGGTTGCAGACATGGCGACTTGATGGAAAGTAAACCTTTTATGTTGATAAAAAAGACAAAAAATCTATTAACAAAAACCGTTAAAAAGGTTTTAAATGTTAAATAAAATTTTGTGTATCAATTTAGTGTTACATTAGAAATTAAAGAAGAAAGAATATAGTAAAAATAATGATAGTTTGAATTTCAACTTTGATGACGAATATCCCGATCTGAAGATATGCTTTATATTGGTTAGGCGCATTTATTTACACAGAAATTCATAAATTAAAAATATACCAACAGGCATTTAAAAACAATTATAGAATAAACTGGAATGCTTCGAGTATTTTAACAAAACAAACTTGTACTAAAAAACGTAAAATCAAAAAAGTTCGTATATATTATTAAATAAAGATAATTGTGTAGCATCAATTTCAGTTAATTTAAATAACACTTGGTTGCCTTTGCTCGATACCGAAGTATCTTCAGGAAAACTAAACTGATCAACTAATTCATCACCTTTTTTGTCTTACAAATAATAAATACACTAGGTACTTATGTCACTCATGACACAAATGTCAAACTATTTTCAGTTTGCAATACTAAAAAGCATAAAAATTAAATCATTTTTAATTTTAAATAAAAGTTAATTTTTTTATTTTATTTTTTACCTTAATTTTAACTTGACAACGGTGGCCGACTTTCAACCGAAACGTCGTTTTTTATTTAGAATTTTTGGGTTTTTGGGAGGTTTTTCTTTATTTTGTTTTAGGCGGCCAGTTCATAGGGGTCAATAGGGCTGAACGGGGTCAGCTCGTATACCCGGGATCAGGACCGAAGCGGTCCCTATCTTTTCAGGCGTGTACCCAACGAAAAGACCATCCAATGAATATCCCGATATCGAAATGTTTCTGAAAAAAAATTCAGATTTGTGATCAGCGCCCCAAAAATACTAATACCAAATTTTATCAAAATCGGAGTTTCCGCAACTTTTTAGACAATAACCAAAGTTTATTTTATGCTATAGTGCATTTAAATAATAGCTTAATTTTAAAATGCTTTTAAATTTTTTTTTACTTTTTGAGTATCGCTGGACATCAAGACATTTAAAAATTCAGACGGATTAAAGCAAAAGAATTTAACTAAAAAACATTTCGTAAGGCCTTTCTTTGGATATTCTTATTGTAGAAAAACATTAAAGAGATAGTCCGCCCTATTTGATTTCGTTGACTGGCACTTTATTCTTTTTTTTTTATTTTTGCTAAGCCCTTTGATTTGATACCCATATTGTAAAAGAGCAATAAAAATAACTATTTAGTCCGCCATCCTAAGAAGTTATTCTTGGTGGAACCACATTGATGTAACTTAATTTTTTAAGTTACTATTGGCAAGCCTTTTATTTGATACCTATATTGTTAAACTAATTCAATAACTAGTCTGGCATCTTGGGTGATCCGCCATGTTGGATTAAGCATGCAAATAATTGAAATGAATGTTTTTAAGATTTTTAGAGCTCAAGGTCGTCAATAACTAAAGTTCTTTTTATAATACTACTGTACTAGTCGTACAGATTTATAAAACAAATTTATGTTTTAGGTGATATACAAAAAGATATATCCAAGAAAGTACCCTGAAAATTATTCCCTCACTATGCCCAACTGCTAAATTCGAAAAGAATCATTAACTTAAATCGTAAAATTTCTAACTTATTATTTGTAATCTCATTTTTTACTCATATAGGCTAGTACTGACTGTACCATCATTAGTTTAAATATTAAAAAATGCGATTAGAAATATTTTTAAATATAATTCAAAATTTGTCCGTAAAACAATGATCATTTCCTTACCGTTTTAAAACAGTGTAATTGGCGCAAAATTTAAAGGCCCTTTGAGCTCCACTGCAATTGTTTTCGTAGTTGGCAAAATTGGCTTCGACAACATTCACTATTGGCTCTTAAAAATTAAACTGGCAACCTTATTAAAAAGCCCCCATCTGCATAATTTTGAACTAGTAGAATCATGTTTTTTTTTAATTATAATTCATTTAATAAATGGAATAAAAAAATTAAGAAGCATTAGTCTTACGATTTGTAAGTGTTCGGTGGTTGTTATCATAAATTTCGTAAGAAATTCTGCCATGAAGCAAAATGTGTAAAGTCGGATTTGTTATGCCTGCAGGTTAAGTGTAAATATTTAAGAACTTACGTTTTGTTACTTTATATAAAATTACGCGAAACGTTAACTACTATAACAACTTTTTGTTTTTTTTTTTTAGGTTTTTAGACTATGACGCCTAATATTTTGTCTGAAATTCAATGCCTTGTTTTCAAAAGTGCTTTTGCTTCTAAGGGAGACACACACCCATAATCGTATATTTCTGTAAAATTGGTAAATATTTTCGACACTTTTGATCTAGATACCTATTTTTATCAGATGATTCACCGAATTGCAACACTAAGGGCTGTTTCTATGGTGCGCCGTGGTACAAAAAAATTTTAGAAGAGAAAAAAAGGTCCTTGCTTTAAATTTCCTAATTTCTAAACCTCTCCCTTCATTTTAGTCCAATTAAATAGAGCCTGAAATCACAATTTGGGGGAGTGAATGAATTTTTGACATAAGTTACTTTAAAGTGTCTACAACCAAAAAATATTTAAAAAAATTTCAATCCCTCCGGGGAAGGGTGGAAAAAATAAATAAAGTGTTTTCTTGCAATTACTTTAAAACGGTTGGAGCTACAAAAAAATTCTTAACAAAAGTTGTAACACTAAAAATAATAAATTAAAATGGTCTCTACCATTTTTTCCCCAGATGACATTAGGGTTGCTAAAACTAAAGGGATGATAATTTCATTTAAAAAAAATCATAACTGTTTAACATATTCATGAACTTGCATTTATTTTTGACATAATTACCCTTGGAGTGTCTACAAACGAAGTGTAGAAGAGATTTTGTTTCAACCCCCGGAGAGGAGTTAAAAAAATTAATGTGTTTTTGGAATTATTTTAAAATGGTGAAAGTTAGAGAAAAAAGTTTTTTACAAAAGCTGTAGAGCTAAAAATTCTACATTAAAATGGTCCTTATCATTTTTTCTCCAGATGACATTAGGGTGGCTTAAACTTAAGGGATGATAATTTTAATTACAAAATGAAAACTATTTCACAATTTCATGTATTTGCATTTCTTTTTGACATAATTAACTTTAGAGTGTCCGAAAACGAAGTAAAGAAGATATTTTGTTTCAATCCCCTGAAAAGGGGCTGAAAAAAGGTAATACTTGTGATTTATTGGAATTATTTTAAAACGGTTGGAGATAGAAAAAAAGTTCTTTACGAAAGTTTTAGAGCTAAAAATTCTACATCGAAACATTCCTTATCATTTTTTCCTTAGATAAAATAAAGGTGGATAAAACTTAAGGGATGATAATTTTAATTAAAAAATATATAACTACATATTTAACAAATTCATGTATTTGCATTTTTTTGTCATAATTACCTATAAAGTATCTATAAACAAAGTATACAAGAGTTTTTGTTTTAACCCCCGAAAAGAGGTTAAAAAAATGTGCTTTCTTGGAATTACTTTAAAACGGTTGATGTCGGTTGACTAAAAATTTTACATCCAAATGGTACCCATCATTTTTTCCCAGATGACATTAGGGTTGCTAAAACTATTTTTTTATATATTTTTGTTTGTAGACACTTAAACTAAAAAAAATTTCAACCCCTTGAAAAATGGTTGAAAACAAAAATAAAGTGTTTTTTTGCAATTACATACAAAATTCATGAATTTGCATTTATTTTTGACATAATTATCCTTAGAGTGTCTACAATTGAAGTGTAGGAGAGATTTTGTTTCAATCCCCGGAAAGGGGTGAAAAAAATAATTAATGTGTTTTTTTGAAAATATATTTTAAAATGGGTAAAGTTAAAAAAAGTTTTTACAAAAGCTGTAGAGCTAAAAATTCTACATCAAAATGATCCTTATTATTTTTTTCTCCAGATGGTATAAGGGTGGCTTAAACTTAAGGGATAATAATTACATATAAAGTGTCTATAAACAAAGTATACAAGAGTTTTTGTTTTAACCCTCCGAAAAGGCGTTGAAAAGAAATAAATAGGGTGTTTTCTTAAAATTATTTTAAAACGGTTGATGTTAAGGAAAAAAATCACAACAAAAGTTTCAGAACTAAACGTTTTACATCGAATTGGTACCCATCATTTTTCCCCAGATGACATTAGGGTTGCTAAAACTTAAGGGATGATAATTTCAATTTTTAAAAAAATAACTATTTAACAACTTTATGTATTTGCATTCCTTTTTGACATAATTAACTTTAGAGTGTCCAAAAACGAAGTAAAGAAAATATTTTGTTTCAACCCCGCTGGAAAGGGGTTGAAAAAAGGGAATTAATGTGTTTTATTGGAAAATTTTAAAACGATTGGCGATAGTGCAAAAAGTTCTTCACGAAAGTTGTAGAGCTAAAAATTCTACATCGAAATGGATCTCATTATTTTTTCTTAGATTACATTGGGGTGGCTAAAACTTAAGGGATGATAATTTTAATTTAAAAAATTATAACTTTTTAACAAATTCATGTATTTGCATTTTTTTGACATTGTTAACTCCAAAGTGTCTATAAATGAAGAATAAAGTAGATTTTTTTAACCCTCCGGAAAGGTGTTGAAAAAAATTAAATTTTACATCGAAATGGTTCCCATAATTTTTTTCGCAGATGACATAAGGGTTGCTAACACTAAAGGGATGATATTTTTTTTTAAATCATAACTATTTAACTCATGTATTTGCATTTCTTTTTAACATAATTAACTTTAGAGTGTCTTAAAAGCAAAGTGTGGAAGATATCTGGTTCCAACCCTCCTGGAAGGGCGGTTAAAATTTTTTTTATGTGTTTTATTGAAATTATTTTAAAACGGTTGGAGTAAGAGAAAATAGTTCTTTACAAAGTTGTTGAGCTAAAAATTTTTCATCAAAATGGTTCTCATTCTCAGAGATTTTGTTTTAACCCTTTCGAAAAGGGGTTTAAAAGAAAATAAAAAGTGTTTTCTTAAAATTACTTTAAAACGGTTGGAGCTAGAGAATAAAGTTTTTGACAAAAGTTTTATAGCTAAAAATTTTACATTAAGGGATTATAATAAAAAAAAATGTAACTATTTAAAAATTCATTTATTAATGTAATCTGCAAAAAAAATTATGAGAACCAGTTCGATGTAATTTTTTTAGTTTTACAACTTTTGTAAAGAATTCTTTTTCTCTTACTTTAACCGTTTTAAAGTTATTCCAAAAAACACTTAACTTATTTTTTTCAACCACTTTCCGGGGGTTAAAACAAAATCAACTTTATTTTTTGTTTATAGACACTTTAGAGTTAACTATGCCAAAAAATGCAAATACATGAATTTGTTAAATAGTTATAATTTTTTTAATTAAATTTATCATCCCTTAAGTTTTATCCACCCTTATGTCATTAAAGGAAAAATGTTGGGGACCATTTCAATGTAGAATTTTTAGCTCTACATTTTTTTCAAAAACTTTTTTCTATCTCCAACCGTTTTAAAATGATTCCAATAAAACACAATTATTACCTTTTTAGCCCCTTCTAGAGGGGTGGAAACAAAATATCTTCTTTAATTCATTTTTGGACGCTCTAAAATTAATTATGTCAAGAAAAATGCAAATACATGAAGTTGTTAAATGGTTATGATTTTTTTAATTGAAATTATCATCCCTTAAGTTTTAGCAACACTAATGTCATCTGGGGAAAAATGATGGAAACCATTTCGATGTAAAATTTTTAGTTTTAAAACTTTTGTTAGGAATTTTTTCTCTAACGTAATTGTTTTAAAGTAATTCCAAGAAAATATCTTTTTTTTTTCAACCCCTTTTCGGGGGTTAAAACAAAAACTCTTGTATATTTCGTTTATCGACACTTTATAGGTAATAATGACAAAAAAATGAAAATACATGAATTTGTTAAATATGTAGTTATATGTTTTTTTAATTAAAATTACCATCCCTTAAGTTTTATCCACCCTTATGTCATCTAAGGAAAAAATGATGAGAAATGTTTCGATGTAGAATTTTTAGCTCTAAAACTTTCGTCAAGAACTTTTTTTCTATCTCCAACCGTTTTAAAATAATTCCAATAAAACACAACTATTACCCTTTTTTCAACCCCTTTCCACTCTAAAGTTAATTATGTCAAAAAAAAATGCGAATACATGAACTTTTTAAATAGTTATAATTTTTTTAATTAAAATTATCATCCCTTAAGTTTAAGCCACCCCAATGTCATCTGGAGAAAAAATGATAAGGACCATTTTGATGTAGAATTTTTAGCTGTACAGCTTTTGTTAAAAACTTTTTTCTCTAACTCTCACCATTTTAAAATAATTCCAAAAACACATTTTTTTAACCCCTCTCCGGGGGTTGAAACAAAATCTCTAAAATCTCTTCTACACTTCGTTTGTAGACTCTCTAAGGGTAATTATGTCAAAAACAAATGCAAATTCATGAATTTGTTAAACAGTTATATATTTTTTTTAAATTGAAATTATCATCCCTTAAGTTTTAGCAACCCTAATGTCATCTAGGGAAAAAATGGTAGAGACCATTTTAATTTATTATTTTTAGTGTTACAACTTTTGTTAAGAATTTTTTTTGTAGCTTCAACCGTTTTAAAGTAATTGCAAGAAAACACTTTATTTATTTTTTTCCACTCCTTCCCCGGGGGTTGAAATTTTTTTATATATTTTTTTGTTTGTAGACACTTTAAAGTAACTTATGTCAAAAATTCATTCACTCCCCCAAATTGTGATTTCAGGCTCTATTTAATTGGACTATTTCTTAACTTTCTGCCCTAAATTCCACAATTTTTCCTGCAGCGTTGAGCCCTAGTGTCTTGCACTACTTGCACCACCCGGTCACGGCCCTGGCAACACTGCTGCTTCCCTTATTTGAATTGCCAGTAGCGGGCGGTTGAAAAGATGTTTTATTGTTAACACAAGTTTGAAAACAAGTTTTTCAAAAATTACATTTTTAAAGATATTTCCTCATGTATTGTTATCATATGGTAAGCACTTTTTAATTTAATAATCATAGCATATTCGTATATATTTTTAGGTAGTAATAAAGTACTGTTAACAGTTCGTAAAAAATTAATCATATTATACTGTTACAGACTTTTAAAAATGTGTTTGGGTTAAAGAATTTTAGAGAGTTAGGATAATTTAATTTAGTTTGTTAATTTATTTAAATAATTTACCTTAATTTGTGTAAGTTCTTTCATCACTTTCGTAGGTTTCCAAAATCGCCCGAATTATCCATTGAAAACTTTTATGTTCCCCATATTTCTCTAAAATTCTAGATCAATCTTCACTCTTCCACCATACTATAAAAGGGCGACGGAAACCTCTTTGTGGTAGTATAGATTCGACTTTTGTGCTGTAACCATAGTTTCGTTTCAGTGTTAATAAAGGTATAAAAACGAAGGTACGTGTTTTTATACGAGGTGATTCGGAAAATTTGGTTTCAGAACCGGAACGAGATCCACAAGGGCGTCAAAGAAATTACAAAAATTATTTAAATGCCTGTTGAGACACGACAACAAACAGTGACTTGACAAAAAACCTAAAAGTAATAAAGACCTGAAAGAAGACTTAAAAGTAATGAAGAACAGTCACAAATTTCTTAAAGAAGACCTCAAGAAAGAAATGAAAGCTAGTTAAGAATATCTAAAAGAAGACATTAAAAATTAAATGAAAACCAATTTAGAAAAAATAAAGAAAAGTCAAGAAGAAAAAGAACAATCAAAAAGAAATGAAACGTAATATTAAAATAAGTCAAGCAAAAACAAGACAGTATATCAAAAAAATTCAAAAAGATATAAAAAGAAAGCTAAGAACAAATGAAACAAGAGCTAAAAGAAAAGATGGTAAAGATTCGAGAACATCTAAGGGAGGAATGTTACTAGAATTAAAACTTACAAAGGAAGATGTTAAAGAAGAAATGCAAGAAATACAACAAGAAGTACAGCGACAGATAAAAAAAAATTGCTAATACTGATGTCGTTACAGAATGTGGTACTTCATTAGCCGTTATGAAACCACCCACATTTGATGGTAAAGTACCATGGGTTACGTATTACCGACAGTTTAAAGCAGCTGCCAATGGCAATAACTGGAGTTATTACCATTGGCGAAAAAGGCACGAGCTCTTGTACTTGCCCTTCGAGGTGAAGCCATGGAGGTATTAAGAAAGATTCCGGAAGAAATGCAATCCGACTATCAATCCATTGTAATGTTTCTTGAAATGAGATATGTCGAAGCACATCTACAAAAAGTCCATAAGGCGCAGCTCCAGGGACGAAGACAGAAATTCAACGAAAGCCTTCAGGAGTATAAAGCAGATATTGTACGTCTAATTAACCTGACATATCCAGCCCACCCGGACGAAATAAAACAAGAACTAGTTGTGGGCAATTTCATAGAATGTCTACGTGATCCGGATATAAATCAAGCTTTAAAAATGGTCAGAATTTAAAAATGTCTAAAGCTCTTGCCTATGCAATTCAATTTGAGACAGCTAAGCAATCACTCGGGAATCAGTCAAGACTTAGAAGAACGAATTTTGTACCACAAGACGTCAATTCCAATGACAAATTGACCAGATAAATAAAAGAATTACAAGAAATCGTACGTAAAAAGCAAACCAATGGCGATAACAGTATGACCTTCTGACGAAAACATGGCATCCTGTGCTGGAAGTGTGGCAAAGAGGGACATATCCAAAGAAATTGTACCAGGTCAAGTGCCCTGCAAGCGATCCGGAAAACTCAACAATAATTAGAGTATCCCGGCTGCAGAACAATGGCTCCAGCTTGGTATTACCTAGAAACATATGCGGTCGGGAATGCGAGATGGTACTAGACAATGGTTCACACATACCATCGGGAGGCCAAACATCGTAGCTCACTGTAAAATATTCCGTCCTGAGAAGAATTACATTTTGGAAACTGAAAATGGAGAAGTTATACCAATTCAAGGCATACATGAAGCCAGAATAAGCCTGGGAACAACATCCTTTATACACGTCGTGTTTGTTGCTGACTGACATTATGGACAAAGTTATCCTTGGCCTTGACATTATGGAAAACAAGAAGTTTGTACTTGATCTTCCACAACGGGTACTGCGAACAAATAATGAAGAGATCGTTATGAGATTATCACGGAGCAGTGAAGTATCGATTCGAGAAGTGATTCTCACCGGAGATGTTATTCTACCGCCAATCTCAGAAAACGTTATACAAGCAAGGTTTAAAGACTCGGAAGAAGGTGAAATCATTTTAGTCGAACCAGTTGAAAATTGTTCATTATACGCTAAAGGAATTCTACCAGCAAGAACATTGGCGCAAACCAAAGGAAATATGGTATATGTCAGAAAGATGAACCTGAAAGATTTTCCTCAACAGGTCAAAATGGGAGACAAAATCGGTACCTATCAAGTTGCTGGTATGATAGTTATATATCCCTGTACCACAGTTGCAGGAGTCCCCACACGTAAACTACCTGATGCTCGACAAGACCTGGTGATTTCATCAAAATCCTTGTTAGACCCAGTCCAAGTATCTATGCTTGAAGAACTTTTAACAAGAAATCAAGATGTTTTCTCTTTTTAAAAAGATTTGGATAAAAGCAGTGTACTTCAACATCACCGATAAAACAACTACCCAGAAGAATTCCTTTAGCCAAGAAAGAAGAAGTTGAAAAGTTACTTGAAGACAGGCATCATAGAACCATCCCAGAGCCCATGGTCATCTTCAGTGGTCCTGGTTAAGAAGAAAGATGGTTACACCAGATTTTGTGTTAATTTCCGAAAACTGAATAGCCTCACGAAGACGGACAGTTTTCCACTACCAAGAATTGACGATACCCTAGACACACTGACGGGGTCAAAATGGTTTTCCACATTAGACTTAATAAGCGGCTATTGGCAAGTAGAACTTCATCCGGAAGACAAGGAAAATCTGCTTTCTCGACCAGGATCGGACTGTGGCAATTTAATGTTATGCCCTTGTAACTATGCAATGCCCCTGCTACTTTTGGATGTTTGATGGAGTTAGCACTATAGGGACTTACTTGAAAAACATGCTTAGTATACCTGGATGACATAATAATTATTGAAAAAACATTTGACGACCACCTGAAAAATGTTGAAGAGGTTTTTCCGAAGCTTTGATCCGCCCAATAAAACAGAAACTATATATCCTGAACTGGTCTGTACCAAAGAACAAGCATGAAATTTGAAGTTTTCTGGGGCTATGTACCTACTATAGACGGTTTACACATGGGTTTGCCGATATTGCGAGACCATTACATCGTCTTTCAAAAAACAACAAAAGCTATGAATAGACTGAAGATTGTCAAGCAGCTTTCATACACCTAAAGAAAGCACTGTGCAATCCTCCAGTGTTGTCATATCCACAACCTAATCACACAACATTTATTGTGGATACCAATGCAAGCAATACTTCTACTGGTGGAATTTTGTAACAGATACAAGATGGCCAATAAATTTGACTTTGCACAGAAGAGACAAGAAATGGACTATGCTAAAATAGGCTATTACTGGCCTATTTTAGCAGTCCTTTTCAAACCCGAACGAAATTATTGTGTCACTAGAAAAGAACTTTTGGCTATTGTCAAATCTTTGGAGCATAATCATAAATACCTGTGGTTGCTACAGTTCAAGAACCCTGAAGGTCAGATAACACGATGGCTACAACGTGTTTAAGAATACGACTGTAAAATTGAACATCGAAAAGGACTAAACCATAAGAATGCTGACGCTTTATCAAGACTACCTTGCCCGGACGAATGTAAGCACTGCAGCAGACATGAAGAGCAAGAAGATCCCAAAGAATTCCATTGCCGAAGAACACGTCTCCGTGCTCTTAAGAATGGGACCCTAAGATCTTGGCAAAAGAACAACTAGAACTAACTAACCAGAACTAACCAGATCTTGGAGACATTGTCAAACTTAAGACAGGAATTTTGAAAAGGCCGCCATATCAGCAAATAGCTTCAAAGTCTCCAATACATAAAGGGTACTATTACAAAGGGTTTGGGAAAATTCTGACGGCAAAATCCATACACATCAGATAATCCTACCAACTAAAACTATTCCTTAAGTATTGCAAGCCTTGCATAATGGTGTAGGAGGTGGCCATTTCGGAGTTATGAAGACTCTTGAAAAGATTCGAGAAAGTTTCTACTGGCTGGGAAGTCGTGCAGATGTAAAAGACTGGTGCAGAATGTGTAAGAACTGCGCTTCCTGCAAGGGTCCAAAAACACGAAGCCATGGCAAGATGAAGCAATACAATGTAGGGGCACCTTTTGAGAGAATTACCATAGACAAAGCAGGACCATTACCAGTAAGTAAATCAGGGAATCGCTATATCTTTTTAGCGATGAATTATTTTAGCAAATGGCCAGAAGTCTACGCAATACCAAATCAAGAAGCTCAGACTGTTGCAGACGTACTATTTTAACAATGGATTTGTACCGACTCAAAAAAGCTAAATTCGAAATTTTTTGAGAATTAGAAATATAGGCTTTTAATTAATTAGAATTTTTAGAATATTTTGTTTTAGGCGACTGGCCAGTTCAATAGGGCTTAACAGGGTCAGCTTGCTATACTCCGAGACGAGGACCAAAGCAGTCCCATTCTTTTTAGACAGATTTTGGCGTGTAGCCAATAAAAAGGCCATTAAACATATGTGTTAGTTAATAGTTAGTTGATATCAGTCATTGCTTAAAGTTTGTACGCGATAATTAAAACAGGTCCAAGTGACCCAGTACGGACGTAAAGGAAAGTTAAGTACGGGAACGAAAATGTATGTTTGACGGGCCTTTGATGGCAAAAAGTGAAATCTTTTTTTTTTATTTAAACTCTTAAACAAAAAAAAATTAATAATTGTAAGTCAATTTTGCGTGTCCTTATGTAAAATTAATTTAAGTAAAATATATTAGCATAAAATTTAAGCTTGAAATTGATATAATAATTTTATTAAACAGGTTAGTGGGTTGGTAATTAAAATAAAAAGTTTAAAGTGAATTTTATGTGTATTTTTCCATAGAGAGTTAGGATCATTTAATTTAGTTTGTTAATTTATTTAAATAATTTACCCTTATTTCGTCCAAGTTCTTTCATCACCTTCGACCGTTTCCGAAACCGCCCGAATTATCAATTGAGAACTTTTATGCCATCCTGTATTATGGAATTTTTGCGATATTTCTCCAAAATTTTAGATCATTCTTCACTCTTCCATATTACTATAAAAGGGCGACAGAAAACCTTCGAATTATTAGTATACATTCGACTTTTGTGCTGTAAACTTCGAGACATTGACAACGACAACTAAAGATTTTGTCGTTGTAACCATAGTTACGTTTCATTGTTAATAAAGGTATAAAAACGAAGGTACGTGTTTTTATACGAGGTGATTCGGAACAATATAAACATAATAATATATTTTCTAAGAATCTATAAGTATCAATAAACATAAGCTTCCTTTCAAAATTTTTACGAAAGAAAAGTCAACAACAAAATGAAAAAGAGGTTTAATTTCGAGTGGCGCTACAAATTGTAAACCAGGAAACGTGATAAAACTTTGTATTTCTTTAACTCTATATATACTGCTTTTACTTAGACTATGCAGGGTGTTACGAAATGTTGTTTAGAAAATCAGACAGATTCTACATTAAAAAGTATAAAAAAGTTTATATACAGGGTGTCTAAAAGGTGAGTTCAAAAATAACAGGGGTAATAGACTAAGCCAAAATAATGTTAGTACTTCATATAAAAAAAGTCAATCGCGCCTCGTTAGGAAGATATTTAAAATTGTTACCAATAATATGTGGGCTACTAAACAACTTCATAGTAATGCTTCTTTTGATAGGCAAACGGCTGTTCAGTAAGTCCGAATTATACAGGGTGCGATGATTTCTTTTCATTTAATGAATGCATTTTTAACACTGGTGACAAATTCTTTGATGGCTTAACTTTCTTATCATTTTTGTACAAAAAAGGTATACCCTGTTTATATCGATATCTTGGACCGTTTTTCATAAAATCGCATTTTAATTCCAGACATATCAGCATTTTGTAAGTAATAAGAAAATCCATTTTTTCCAGAAAATTTTTAAAAATATTGTTAAATCTTAAAAAACAGTTTTTACCTATATTAAAAAGTTTAAGAGACTGACAGACACCGTTTTATTAAATAATTTTTCACATTTTAACAATTTTATCATAAAAATTGAATTTCTTATAACATACAAATTGCTGGTATGTCTGGACTTAAAATGCGATTTTATGAAAAAATGATAAAGGAATTAAACGGTCAAAGCAAAATGTCGAATTTGTCACCAGTGTTAAAAATGCATATATTAAACGAAAAAATCATCGCATCCTGTATAATTCCGACTTACTTAACAGTCGTTTACCTATGAAAATAAGCACTATTATGAGGTTTTTAGTAGCACAAATATCATTGGTAGTAGTGGTAAGTTTTTTTAAATCAACTTTAAAGGTCAATATTTCCCTAACGAAGCGCGATAGAACTTTTTTATATATGAAGTACTAACATTATTTTAACTCACTCTATCACCCCTATCATTGAAACCTTACTTTTCCAGGCACCATGTATATAAACATGGGTCAGTTAATGCATTGTTTTCCAGGTACAGGGTGTTAAACCTAAAAAATCTCGTTTTTGGTAATCTCTTCAAATGCTTCATCCGATTTACCAAACAATTCAAAAGTTAAAAGGGGGTTCTGACATTAGACAGGCACTGTATATTAACACATCTTTTAGGTAACTTTGTATGGATATTGTCCGTGAATAAATAAATTTTTAAACTTAAAGAAAAAAAGTTATATTACCTTTAACCAGAAATATTTGGTGAATAATCCTTTTATTAATTACTCTAAGAGGTAAAAATATTCATTATAAAGTAAAAGTCTATTACAGTATTAAATTGTGAACACTTAGCAAACAAATAAAAAACCAATTACCTTGATCTTTTAAACCATGATTCACAATTATTTAAAGACGTGGCATTTGTACAAGAAGTGTTCTGCTTTGTAAAAACAGGACAGCCATTGTTCATCATTATTTTTAATTTATTTATTAAAAGTTAACAAAAAGTCAGATATAATTTACCAATAACTTGTTAGCCTTTTCTTTAATTAATGATAATAACTGAGCAAATAACAAAAATATAAAGCAATAATCTTTCCAGCCAAATTCTGCTCACGATTTCTTTAATCTTGGTTGTTTTGTTTGTAGCCTATAAAAATGTAGCTAATTTTAATTGTCTTGATAACACGAGTAAAATAATCTTGTTATAATGGCCTTACATAAAACGAAACGATTGTCGATGGTCCCAATAAAAGTAAATAATATATTGTATTTAAAAAATCGTATCAAGTATATGGGGCGATAAAGAATGTTATAATTCACTTTTTTTTTGTATATTTTTTTATTTTTTGTTAGTAGGCTGTAAAATTTAAAAAACGCATTTTACTTTAACAGTGAGTGATATATTCCATGTTCTTTAATACTTGTAATTGATAAAAAAGATTTACATTATTTTAAAAATTTTAAATAGAACATGGACATATTGGACTTAGCACAAACTGTCTTTGAGGTGGACACAATAGTTTTTTTTAAAATTCCATGATTCAAATAATTACGTCAGTTGCGTTGCTCTTGACAAGTCTGTATATTTACGAAAATAATTAGACGCTACTGGCATTTGTAAAAGTTGTGTCACTTTCTTAAAGTCGTATAGGTTTTATTTTAAAAATTTCATTTAATTTTTATCTACAGCAACTATTAACAACTTATCATTGAAATTTTTAAAAATTATAGAAGAAGAAAATTTACCTAACTCTAGAAGAAACGGTAAATTTTCTTGGGGATATGATCAGGCAGTTAATAAAAGTAACAAGTTAAAAAACAATTTTTATTTTAATATTTTGGAATTTTATCTTTACGCCGTTTCGGCCTGAGTTAGCATTCATCAGGTACATTTTCATTTTTAAAACCACATTTACAATTAGTTTTCGTAACATTTCACATATAATACAAATTTATTTACATATGAAAAACATTTCCAAATAAAATGATCTTTGTATTTTAAACACCACAACGGTTGTGGTGCAGTCAATGGACTAAGGGTTTTCTGTAGATATCCCAATTTTCCCAAAAGTTTTTTTTCTAATGACATTTTTACACCGACCATTAAAATATCCAATTTGGGCCTAATAGTTCAAATGCAGACATAACAAAATTTTAATTAGCATCAGAACCGTAATCTTCATAGCTTACTAACAGTTTAAATGTCTTTTGGTCAATATAGGGTTTTAACATCAGTCCAGAAATTGATCTTTTTTGTATATCTTTATAAGTTTGCGATACCTTCTAAAAAATAATACGAATAAATATCTTTTAATTGGTCATATTTTAGACCTAGACCATATATTTTTGTCAATTTTATACACAAATAATACAATTTTTAGACAGAAAGGTTATTATAATATTATGTCTTTAATTATTTCATAAAATTAATTTTAAAACATCACATTAAAAATAATATTACAAAATGGAAAGGCTAAAAAATCAGAAATAATAATAACCAGTTTAAATTTTTAACGCTTTATATCGCTATATCTACAAAAATAATTAACAATTAAGGGGCCTAGTTTCAAAGTTTATAATCTTCATTTATACTTTTAAATACAACAGTGAAATGAACGTCTCAAAAAAATGTTTTGTTTTCAATTTAAACAAATTCCTCTTCAGGCCATGACTACATCCATGACAGAGTTTTCAAATTAAAAAAAAATTAAATTCAATCTATACATTCGTAGTTTATTTTTTTAGATATAACATGAAAATTTAATATTGGAGATTGTAGACTTTGAAACTAGGACCCTCAATTATTATATAGTTACTTTTATGGATATTGTCGTTAGATTCATGAAAAACTTCCATGAAGAATATAATTAAATATACTTTTAGGCACCATTTGCAACTAAATACAAAAAACATAAACTGCGCCAGAAGAAATCGTTAGTTCTGATTAGTTGTTCAATAGCAAACACATCAGAAATTTCTCCTTTTTACGAATTTTAACGTTTGCTGGAAAAGTACTCTCGTACAATTATAGGGCTTTGAGAAAGAGGGTAACAAGCCACCTGTTCTTATTTCTGAGTTATTTAAACTTTAAATTTTAATTAAATCCTGAAATCGCAATAATTAGGCTTTTACAAAACTACTTTTATAGTAGTATATTTATACAAAAATGTATCAAAATGTAAAAAAATAAAAATTGTATTAGGTAAAAAAACCTATTTAGGTCTTTAATTCTGAGATTTCGTAAATTGTGACTTGTTACCTTCTTTCTTTAAGCCCTTCAATTATTAAAATTTATTATTTTACTGGTTTTTAAAAACCAAATATTACAATATTAAGGTGTATATATGAGAACTATTACTGCGAGTTATGTATGTTTACACTTTTTTTTAAATGTTACTTAGTAACTTTTACCTTTAAACCAACAAAATGTATTTATTTTTTTAAAACAGTGCAGTCATCCATTCTGCTTCTGGATGTTGTGTAAAAACCGATAAAAATTTAATGCTTAACCTAGAAAATAAATATTTGATTAATATTAGTTTTCTTTTGCATTTATATTACCAGACACTTGACCTAAGGTGTACCATTTTATTTTCAGGACGAGAAAAACCAAATTTTAACGACAAACTGCTGGATAACACAAATTTGGATTGATCATCACCTAAAATGGAATAGTTCAGATTACGCAGGGATTAAAGTTATAAGAATACCATTTCATCGTGTATGGAGGCCTGATCTTATTCTTTATAATAAGTAAGTAGTGATATATGTAGACTTAAAATCAGAAGTAAAAAAGCCAGGCGGTCATCAGTTTTGTCTCACTTTCAATTATTCCCCTTTTTGTTGCACGCACACTATTTAAACGACGCGGTTAGAAAGCTCTCAAAATGTTTTTATTGATATGGATTGAATGATCGTCACAGCTTTATTTAAGGGTTTGAAAAGACAAGTCAGTGTCACTTGTTAAGTTAAATATACAGGGTGTTTTCTAAAAACGATACAAAACTTAAAGGTGTAATTCCCTATGTTTTTTAACGAACAAAAATCTTATAAACTTATGTCCGAAGTTGCTTCTTTTCTAAGATATAAAAACATTTTTTTACAAATATTTTGATTATGCTTAGGCCGATTTGGATAAAATTTAATACGTTTATTTAAACTAATAAGGCACTTATTTACACCTAACCAGATTATTATTATTGGGTCCAGTGGCGTCTCAGTGGGCACGGAAACTTATATTATTGAGAAGAAGAAGTACGCCACTGACTTTTTAACGTTTTTATTTTTTTTATGTATGCAATTATTAATACAACTTTTTAATTTTTGTATTTTTTTTGTATCTAGCTTCGTTTTTAAAAGAAAAGATAAAAGCCACTTTAAGTTCTTCTAAAAAGTACCCATAGACGACATGGTAAAAAAGGAAGATTAAAAATAAACATCTATTTGCTTTAGGATAAATGAGTAGTCGTGTACTTTATTATAAATTTTTATTTTTCTTATCCATTAAGGTCAAAAATGTATTTTTTTAATTTTGAATTTCATTTTATAATGCTGTTTATGGATACTTTTAGTATCGGTTAAAGTGGATTCAATTTTTTTTCTTGAAAAGAAATCAAAATACATAAGACTGGAAAGTTTTACTATTAATAGCCTAAATGTAAAAAAATATTAAAACGTCAAAAAGTCAGTGACATATAAGTTGCGGTGCCCACTGAGACCCCACTGGATCAAATAAAAACATTCTGGTTAAGACTAAGTAGGCACCTTCTTACTTAAATAAATATACCAAATTTTATTTAAATCGGCCTAAGCATATTAAAAATATTTAGAAAAAACTGTTTTTTTTTAATTATTTTAACGCCCTGTATCTCAGTAAGGATGCAGCTCCGGACATTGTTTAAAAAATCTTTTTCATAAAATAAGATAAGGAATCACACCTTAAAGTTTCGTACTGTGGTTAGGAAACACCATGTATACGTTTTTTAACACACAATTGTAACTTTTTCTTACAACATAAATATATATTTTATAGATAATCTGCCCTAGTGGCAAAAGAGCTTAATATTTTTGAAAATTGGATATAAATATTTAATATTAAAAACTAAAAAAATTGATCTTTTACACACATGGATTTGTTTCTATACAGTGTGGTCCCATGAAAAACTATTTTATTAATTAAAAAAGTTTTTATTATGAAAAGTTCTGTATGGTCTAAAAACTGAAAATTACCTTTCATATATTAAATTTTATTAGTTATCTACGAGTTATGGTCAAAAATGTCATTTTTACTTAAAAGTAAAGTACCTTTATTTTTGCTGATATTAAAAATTGATATTAAAAAATGTTTAGAATTTAAAAATACTTTTAAATGTGCAATATTGTTTATTTACAAAAAAATATTTTAAAAATATTTTTCTGCGATAATGGTAAAAATTTAGGTTTGTACATTGGTGCAATACAGTTTACCATAAAATAATTTATACGACAATATTTAACTGAATGTTATCAGAATTAAAATAATGTACACTGCACTAATGTACAAACTTAAATTTTAAGAATATTTAGTAGTTAATTGTAATTTCAGATATCTTTTTCTGATAACAATTTTTAATATAAGCAAAAATGCAGATACTTTACTCTTCAGCAAAAATTAAATTTTTGGTCAAACCTTGTAGGTGACTAACACAATTTGATATCTGATGATTGCTTTTTATATTTTGGACCATGTAGAACTTTTTATGATTATTTTTTTGAAAATTTTTAATAAAAAGTTTCTCATATGATCATCACATGGTTAGTAAGAAGTACTGCAACTCTTAAATAATTAATTTAAAAAACCGTATCAACCAAATTCGGTATCTGGAAGTTTCTTACTGTGTGGAATTAAATAGTAATATCATTGTTACCTGATTTGTAATTGTCAAATTTGTTAAATTTTCAATTTACCAAATTCTAAAATAAAAGTATACGTTGAAAGTGTTAATTTAGACAGCCGTCGTTACAATTTATGGATTTAAAAATATTACTTTCTATATGGTTAGGTCACACAACTTTTGACAAAATGTTTTAAAAAGTTTGGTGAAACCTTTAACTATGCGATGTTTTATTCTTTGTACATATAAAATTATTCATTTGTTAAAAGCTTTTTTTAGTATAAATGAAATTGTTCTGGGAAATGATTTTTACTAACTTTTCACTGAAAAAATATAACAACATATTGATTTCTTTTTGTTGTGGTAAAGTTGGATTAAGAGATCAAAAATGTACATTCAAATATTCTAATTTTTACTAGTGTCTAAAAATCACTCTCTACACTTTCAGCAAAGGATATCTTAGTGCCTAAATAACTTTAAAACCGCTAAAGCATTGTTTATAAAACTTTAGTATCCAAAAAAATATTATTAATTGTTACAGTTATATCCATAATTGCCAGATTTTAACGAAAGGGTGGTTTTGTCATGCATAAAAACCAATATATGCAATATAAAATACCAATTTTTTGTAAATACATCTTTAGCGTCTTATAAAAAGAGTACAAAAACAATAAAAACAAAATGAAAAAGGGGCTTAGTGACAACCAATGGTATTATTGATAGTGGAAGTTTCAATTGAAGGTTGAAAACGCCAGCATTAGCATTAAACAATTTACGAACAGCGTTGGCGACAGCAGTGTCGACAGCAACGGCAAAGAAACGTCTCCATTTCTTTATCAAGTTAAAGGTCTTTTATTTAACGAATAATTATTTGTTCTACATCTTTTTCACGACCTTTTATCTGTAGTGCTTTTTTACTTTAAACTAATTTTTATGCTTGCATGGAATATCTGAAAAAACTAATCGCAAAATTTGCACGAATATATGTAACAATTATCAATTTTAGGCGAAGAACCAATTCTAAAACTGTATTTACCAATCGGTTATATTGACGTTTAAACAATGTATTATACGTCAAAGTTGTCACCAATTCTTACTGCGGTTATAATTGGTTAAAGGCCTAAAATTGATAAATATGTGTCTTATCTAAAAAAATTATCCGTAATACGTTAGTTTACGACTCGCATTTAATTTTTCAACTACTTTAAATTCATGACTACAAAATGCGTCGTAATTAGTTCCAAACGAAGTTTCCCAAAATAGAACCTCTCATATAAGTTTAATACAATGGGATTGTTTTAGTCACCCGTGTTGTGACTTTATGACCACAAATTGAAAATTTAATTTATTAAAGTTGGAAGGTCGTCATTAGTTTGCAAAGTTATATTTAAATAACATTTATTATTTTAAGCCACAATTTTTTTATAAATGCAATGCGAACAAAAACGCTTATAGAAATTTCTGTAATCGTACTTACCTTGGTCAAAAAATGGATTATTGCAAAAATATAGACTGTTAAAAGTTTAACCTGGTAAAAATGTTTTATTTTTTTTGTAAATAATTTATTTCAGCACTCTTTAACACATTTTGCCAAAAGTGGTAATAGTTTTTAACTGAATAAAGAAAATATATACTATACAGGGTGTTTTCTAACAACGGTACGAAACTTTAAGATGTGATTTCTTATGTTATTTTATTTAAAAAATCCTATAAACATATGTCCGGAGTTGCTCCCTTACTGCAATACAGGGCGTTAAAATGTAGAGAAGAAAGAAATTAGTTTTATCTAAATATTTTTAATATGCTTAGGCGATTTGGATAAAATTTGGTATATTTATTTAAAGTTATAATGCGCTTACTTAGCCCCACCCAGATTGTTATTATTGAATAAGATGGCGTCTTAGTGGGCACCGCAACTTATGTTTTTGAGGAAAAAAGAAGTACTCTGCTAACTTTTTGACGTGTAAATATTTTTTTATAATTAAACAATTAATAATACAGCTTTTTAGACTTCTGTATTTTTTTGTATCTAGCTTCTTTTTCGATAAAAAAGATAAAAGCCACTTTAATTTTTTCTAAAAAGAATCCGTAGACGACATGATAAAAAAACAAAATAAAAAAACAATTAATTGCTTTAAAATAAATAAGCAGTCGTGTATTTTATCGAAAATCGTCATTTTCCTTATCTACCAAAGTTATAATTGTAAATTTTTAAATTTTGAATTTTATTTTATGCTGTTTTCTAAAAACAAAGCGAAATACGAAGGAAATGCAGGAGACTGAAAAATTGTAATATTAATTGCTTAAATATAAAAAAATATAAAAACATCAAAAAAGTCAGTAGCGTACTTTTTTTCTCAATAATATAAGTTGCGATGCCCAGTGAGATGCCACTGAACCCAATAATAACAATCTGGTCAGGGCTGATTAAGCGCATCACCTTTAATGAATATACCAAATTTTATCCAAATCGGCCTAAGAATATTAAAAATATTAAGAAAAACTGATTTTTCTTCCTAAATTTTAACGTCCTGTATTTCAGTAAGGAAAGCAACTCCGAACATATGTTTATAGAAACTTTTTTTTATTAAATAGCATAATGAATCACACATTGAAGTTTCGTACCGTTGTTAGAAAACACCCTATATATTACCTTCTGTATGGCTAGGTCACACAACTTTTGGCAAAATGTTTTAGAAGTGGTGAAATTTTTAACGACGTATTTATTTCTGTACACATAAAATTAATGACATAGTTAAACTCTATATTTGTTAAAAGTATCTTATTCTTTTATTAAGTTCAAATTACATTTTTGTGAAAAATTATTTTTTTACTGACTTTTCACTAAAAATATAACGCCACATTGATTTCTTTGTTTTTGTAATGTTTAGTTTTGTCCTAATGTGGTATACAATGATTCAGTAGTAAAAGAATAATTTTAGACTTTTATTGTATTTATCAAATTTGTTTACACAACGTTTCGGGCTGTACTATCTCTGTCACTTATTAAGTGTAAACTAAACCTATTTCCCTAAAGCTACTGCGTAACCACAGCTACACAGCAAACCATCCCACTTATATAAGTTGCCCAAAATTCACTAAGATAACATTCCACTTTAAATAATCACCAGCTTAAGAGATTTGGCAACAAGCAATTTAAGTAGATTTCTTCCTAAAGTTGTTCAACCATTGGCTAGCAAAACACCTTTATTTGTTAAGAACTGTCAACATTTTGTAAATATCATTAAGGACAATAATTTAGATACCATAAATAAATTTGTCAGCTTTGATATCTAAATCCTATATAGAAATGTACCTTTAAAGGGATGGTTAGACATTGTCGAGGCTAGATTGAGGGATGACCCAACATTTTTACTGAGATTTTTGTTACCCCTGGAGGGTTTGACGGAACTTCTGAGGTGCTGTTTGCATATTTCCTATTTTCAAGTAAAAGATAAGTTTAATTCCCAGGACAATGGCCTACCTATGGGATCCGCACTCTTCAGTGAGGGCGAACATTTATATGGAATGGTTTGAAACTCTGCTATTACCACAGCAATCGTCAAATAAAAAATCTGGCTTTGATATATCGACGATACTATTATACGGAATACAACATATAGACAGCTAGTGTTTTCTTAACCACCTTAAAGTCTACTGTCCATGAGAGCGGTTTTCTGCTCGCGGATGATAATTCAGCGTTGTAATTGGCGGGAAAAGCATTTTTAAATTTGCACTAACCAATCACAACGCTGAATTATCCTCCGCGAGCAAAAACCGCTCTCATGGACAGTAGGCTTAACTCAATAAATACCTCCATTAAATTAACTATAGAGATGGAGCAATTAACACATCTGTATATAGGTAGGAAATACACACACACGGGACAATATATTATCCTAATTTTTAATCAGACTTTTTGAGGCAACCAAACTAGGAATAAATAAAATTAGAAATACTTGTAACGTGGAACCACCAGTGCTACCACCTGAGCAAGATACTCTCTCTTCTAACAATTCCTTATGCTTTATGTGAAAAAAAAATATGACAAATAGCCAAGAAATATGGAAGTAGGGAGAGATAGCCGATTTTAGCGTCCTCCGTCCCCGGGGAGCTTATTATCTCAAGATCTCTGACGTCATTCGAAATTTAGGAATCTTGCGCAACGCGTTATTTAGGGCGTGGTCCCTACTATCTGTCAAACCATAAGTGTCATCTGTCAAATGTCAAATGTCACCTGTCACCTGTCATATGTCAAAAATCACGTGACTAGGAAAATGGCTGCCATGCGTAGGATACTTGCGCTATGGTCATAAATTGATTTGCGCAAACGCGAAAATTCCAAGTCATACCGTTCGGGCGCTATCGACTAAAATCGTTATTTAACCTTGATGATGAGTCATCAGCGCGCGGTTTAAATTTTTTAAATATAGTGTAACGTCATACCTATCGAATAGCGAAAACCGCATGACGCCATCTTTAGCCATAAGGGCGCTACAGCTGTTTAAAATATGGCGAGAGACACCAACCAGCGATTAGGACGGTAACCCTATAGCAAAATTAACCATAGCGGCCTTATTATTAAACTTAGAATAATGAAACTTGAACAAAGAATAGTTGCTAACGGCAAATAATTTCAAGGTCAAACTTGTCACATGATAAGTCCTAAAATTCTACGAGCCCCTGGCACCCGCGCCCTCCGCTTAAGCCGATGGTTTAAGCGGAAGGCGTAACAAAACGCATGCGGTAAAAAATGGCGCGATTCGCCGTCAACATAACCTTAAACTTATCTTAGCGTCTTGCGCATGCGCAAAAAAATGACGTCAACACAACCTAGAAATAGGGTATATTATTGATTGACATTAGTTGCAGACACGTGGTTTATTAAATATATAGACAAAATGGTGAAGGTGAAAAATTATTAGGGCCTTAACAGTTTTTAACGTATATTTCGGTTTCTAGTAGACCGATTTTAGTTGTTCTTTTTGCTAATAATTTAATTTTTATAAATCTACAAATATTAATACTAAAATTTTTAATAATTATGTTATTTGAGTGTAAATAGGGCCTTAACAGTTTTTAACGTATATCTTGGCTTCTAGTGGTTTGATTTTAGTCATTCTTTTTTAAACAATTTATTTTTAATAAATATATTAACCTAATTTTTAAATAAATATGTTATTTGAGAGCAAATAGGGCCTTAACAGTTTTTGACGTATATCTTGGCTTCTAGTGGTTTGATTTTAGTCATTCTTTTTTAAACAATTATTTTTAATAAATATATTAACACTAATTTTTTAAATAAATATGTTATTTGAGAGTAAATAGGGCCTTAACAGTTTTTAACGTATATTTCGGTTTCTAGTAGACCGATTTTAGTTGTTCTTTTTGCTAATAATTTAATTTTTATAAATCTACAAATATAATTACTAAAATTTTTAATAATTATGTTATTTGAGTATAAATAGGGCCTTAACAGTTTTTAACGTATATCTTGGCTTCTAGTGGTTTGATTTTAGTCATTCTTTTTTAAACAATTATTTAAAATAAATATATTAACACTAATTTTTTAAATAAATATGTTATTTAAGGGTGAAAAATTATTAGGGCCTTAACAGTTTTTAACGTATATTAGAAATACAGGGCTGTTTTTGGAAATACAGGTCTGTTTTTAGAAATACAGGGCTGTTTTTGAAAATACAGGGCTGTTTTTAGAAATACAGGGCTGTTTTTGGAAATACAGGGCTGTTTTTGGAAATACAGGGCTGTTTTTGGAAATACAGGGCTGTTTTTGGAAATACAGGGCTGTTTTTGGAAATACAGGGCTGTTTTTGGAAATACAGGGCTGTTTTTGGAAATACAGGACTGTTTTTGGAAATACAGGGCTGTTTTTTAACGCATGCGTAAGACCGTCAATAGGAGTGTAAACATGGCGGATTATGAAGATATACGCCGAGCGCCACGTGCAGAGGTTGCGCTCCACGCCTTATGACATAACCTTAAACTTATATAGTTCATTCGCATGCGCGAAAAAATGACGTCAACATAACCTAGAAATTCGGACACTGTTATGATTGAAACATAACCTAAAATTTATACGGATAAGCCCTCGCCCCGCGTCTAACAATTAGGGCTCCGGGCCCTGCGATAACGCTCCCCGCCTAAGCCCTGGGGCCCCACTCGTATTACAGTATAGTTATTTAAAAGACGGCAAATAACAGTGTTCTTATTTAAAAAGCAGTAATTTTGCCGTCTTTTAAATAATTATACTGTAATAAACTGTTTATTAATAAAATAACAGCGATATAATTTAAAAGACGGCAAATAACAGTGATTTTATTTAAAAAGCAGTAATTTTGCCGTCTTTTAAATAATTTTACTGTAATAAACTGTTTATTAATGAAATAACAGCGATATAATTTAAAAGACGGCAAATAACAGTGTTCTTATTTAAAAAGCAGTAATTTTGCCGTCTTTTAAATAATTTTACTGTAATAAACTGTTTATTAATGAAATAACAGCGATATAATTTAAAAGACGGCAAATAACAGTGTTCTTATTTAAAAAGCAGTAATTTTGCCGTCTTTTAAATAATTATACTGTAATAAACTGTTTATTAATGAAATAACAGCGATATAATTTAAAAGACGGCAAATAACAGTGTTCTTATTTAAAAGCAGTAATTTTGCCGTCTTTTAAATAATTATACTGTAATAAACTGTTTATTAATGAAATAACAGCGATATAATTTAAAAGACGGCAAATAACAGTGATTTTATTTAAAAAGCAGTAATTTGCCGTGATACAAGAAGATAGATAGGTAAATTATACAGGGCCGCCAGCAGAACAGGTAATTAAATATGAACAGCAAAATAAACAGCTGAACAGCCCTGTAGTTTCAAAATACAGCCCTGTATTTTCCAAATACGGCACCGTTTTTCTAAAATACAGTGCCGTATTTTAAAAAACGGTGCCGTATTTTAAAAAACAGTGCCGTATTTTAAAAAACGGTGCCGTATTTTAAAAACGGTGCCGTATTTTAGAAAACGGTGCCGTATTTCTAAAATACAGTGCCGTATTTTAAAAAACGGTGCCGTATTTTAAAAACAGTGCCGTATTTTAAAAACGGTGCCGTATTTTAAAAACGGTGCCGTATTTTAGAAAACGGTGCCGTATTTTAAAAACGGTGCCGTATTTTAAAAAACGGTGCCGTATTTTAAAAAACGGTGCCGTATTTTAAAAACGGTGCCGTTTTTCTAAAATACGGTGCCGTTTTGTGGGGCCCCAGGGCTTAGGCGGGGAGTGGTATCGCAGGGCCCGGAGCCCTAATTGTTAGACGCGGGGCGAGGGCTTATCCGTATAAATTTTAGGTTATGTTTCAATCATAACAGTGTCCGAATTTCTAGGTTATGTTGACGTCATTTTTCGCGCATGCGAATGAACTATATAAGTTTAAGGTTATGTCATAAGGCGTGGAGCGCAACCTCTGCACGTGGCGCTCGGCGTATATCTTCATAATCCGCCATGTTTACACTCCTATTGACGGTCTTACGCATGCGTTAAAAAACAGCCCTGTATTTCCAAAAACAGTCCTGTATTTCCAAAAACAGCCCTGTATTTCCAAAAACAGCCCTGTATTTCCAAAAACAGCCCTGTATTTCCAAAAACAGCCCTGTATTTCCAAAAACAGCCCTGTATTTCCAAAAACAGCCCTGTATTTCCAAAAACAGCCCTGTATTTCAAAAACAGCCCTGTATTTCCAAAAACAGCCCTGTATTTTCAAAAACAGCCCTGTATTTCTAAAAACAGACCTGTATTTCCAAAAACAGCCCTGTATTTCTAATATACGTTAAAAACTGTTAAGGCCCTAATAATTTTTCACCCTTAAATAACATATTTATTTAAAAAATTAGTGTTAATATATTTATTTTAAATAATTGTTTAAAAAAAGAATGACTAAAATCAAACCACTAGAAGCCAAGATATACGTTAAAAACTGTTAAGGCCCTATTTATACTCAAATAACATAATTATTAAAAATTTTAGTAATTATATTTGTAGATTTATAAAAATTAAATTATTAGCAAAAAGAACAACTAAAATCGGTCTACTAGAAACCGAAATATACGTTAAAAACTGTTAAGGCCCTATTTACTCTCAAATAACATATTTATTTAAAAAATTAGTGTTAATATATTTATTAAAAATAATTGTTTAAAAAAGAATGACTAAAATCAAACCACTAGAAGCCAAGATATACGTCAAAAACTGTTAAGGCCCTATTTGCTCTCAAATAACATATTTATTTAAAAATTAGGTTAATATATTTATTAAAAATAAATTGTTTAAAAAAAGAATGACTAAAATCAAACCACTAGAAGCCAAGATATACGTTAAAAACTGTTAAGGCCCTATTTACACTCAAATAACATAATTATTAAAAATTTTAGTATTAATATTTGTAGATTTATAAAAATTAAATTATTAGCAAAAAGAACAACTAAAATCGGTCTACTAGAAACCGAAATATACGTTAAAAACTGTTAAGGCCCTAATAATTTTTCACCTTCACCATTTTGTCTATATATTTAATAAACCACGTGTCTGCAACTAATGTCAATCAATAATATACCCTATTTCTAGGTTGTGTTGACGTCATTTTTTTGCGCATGCGCAAGACGCTAAGATAAGTTTAAGGTTATGTTGACGGCGAATCGCGCCATTTTTTACCGCATGCGTTTTGTTACGCCTTCCGCTTAAACCGATCGGCTTAAGCGGAGGGCGCGGGGTGCCGGGGCGTAATCGTAGAATTTTAGGACTTATCATGTGACAAGTTTGACCTTGAAATTATTTGCCGTTAGCAACTATTCTTTGTTCAAGTTTCATTATTCTAAGTTTAATAATAAGGCCGCTATGGTTAATTTTGCTATGGGGTTACCGTCCTAATCGCTGGTTGGTGTCTCTCGCCATATTTTAAACAGCTGTAGCGCCCTTATGGCTAAAGATGGCGTCATGCGGTTTTCGCTATTCGATAGGTATGACGTTACACTATATTTAAAAAATTTAAACCGCGCGCTGATGACTCATCATCAAGGTTAAATAACGATTTTAGTCGATAGCGCCCGAACGGTATGACTTGGAATTTTCGCGTTTGCGCAAATCAATTTATGACCATAGCGCAAGTATCCTACGCATGGCAGCCATTTTCCTAGCCACGTGATTTTTGACATATGACAGGTGACAGGTGACATTTGACAGGTGACAGATGACACTTATGGTTTGACAGATAGTAGGGACCACGCCCTAAATAACGCGTTGCGCAAGATTCCTAAATTTCGAATGACGTCAGAGATCTTGAGATAATAAGCTCCCCGGGGGACGGAGGGCA